>JAURVB010011364.1:0-16529 GCA_033002965.1 Piper betle | reverse complement strand
TATATATATTGAAGTCTCACTTAAAAATGATGTAATAGTTTGTGAAGTTTTAAACTTTTTGTGTACCTTGTATGAATAATGCTAAACTTTTAAATTAATTAATGTTTTGCTAACAATAGCAGATTTTGTAATCAGCGGTCACATATAAGGCCAAGGCGTTTGAAGTTATATTGGGCCTCCATTGAAGACATGCATGACCCATACACACCTGGGCTTGCTCGTCGAGGGTGCTCCCCTGGATTTGTGGGCCTTGGGTCACACAGTGGCTACGTTGTTAAGTCGAGCCCATCAATAAATTTGGGCCTGCTGATGAGCCCATTAAGTGATAGATACCCATTTGTAGCCGTTAGATTTATAAAATTACATATGTAGCTTTTATTATCTGGCTACCTATTCATTATTTTATAAATGGTTGAAGACCAGGCCCAAATTTAACAGCAACTTTGGGCTCGTACATATCTGCCTATTGCCCTTGTTGACTCTGTCCTAGGGAGGAAGCTGGTAACATGTTGACTGTATAAATTCGAACAAAGAGCTGCATTATCCATTTCACGGGTCAAGTGACAAATAATAACAACTAAATATGATCACAAATCAAGCTTAGCATGAATCGCTGCTCTATATCGGAAGAGGGCAAAACATTGATGTCGGGATGGCTCGGTTCAGATTTGAGTTATTTTAGGCGCCTAATCTGTACGTACTTTGACATGGCCTTTGATCCCCTTATCCCTGCATAGTTGGCATCACTATTTCCGTATTTACTTTCACGTCGCACAACCTCCTAAATAGACCCATGCATGCAGGGTTCTACACATTGCATGGAGGGACACTTCGTACGTCTTCGTGAAATCAAATCGGCGTCACAGACGCTTTTTCATTGCCTCTCCTAACCTAATAAGTCCGCTTCATAACTTACTCTTCTTATCTTATTAATAAAAGGAAATTTTCAAATTTTATGCCGATGAAAAAGTAGGATATTAAACTAATTAAAATATATTAAAGAAATTAAAAATCTTTTCTAAGTCTATATCTTTAAAAGGGCATAATTGTAAGCTTAATAATTACGCACGTACGTGTAATCTGTACGTCATGAGGATGTACTCGTAACAAACAAAATCTATGTTTAATCTCTAGCCCCCACCAAACCAACTTCAGCTCCTTTTCTTGCTAATATGTTTTCTGTTGTTAGAAATTATGTTCTGATGCTTTAATGCAATGTTTTGCTAGATAGATGACCCTGATGATACTGTGTAATTTAATCTGTAGATTGCAGTGATTTTTATTTAGTTATTTTACTTAATCTGAGGATTTTATCTGCTGTGAAATCTAAGGCAAATAATTATTTACATTACTTGCTTGATTCAAATTAAATACGTTTAATCATCATATGTAAAAATATGATTTCTCTTTTAAAATAAAATATGGCATTACAAACAATTAAATACAAACCTTAGAGAGTGATTGTAACCTTTCTAAATCTTGGGTTGATGGAATTAGAGCAAACAAAATTATCTATAATATATATTTTCTATAATTAAATTAATAATTAATCTAAGTTTATATTTTTGCCATCTTATAATGTTTAAAACAATATGCTTTTGTATTTGTTTCTAACATAGCCTATGCCATGTGTATTGGGCTTATAGGCCTTTAAAAAGAACTTGCAACAGGTATCACGAGGTTATCTTATTCCAAAAGCTAGTTCGAGGAATCAGATTTTTCCATTAGTTTATATACAAGTCACGACTTACTCCTGAAACTGATGTGAGATTAACCCAATAATTTTCCCATATACAGATCATACCATTCGAATTATCTCTCATTTACCACATGTTAAGTCCACATATTATAGTAAAATTTTAGGAGACTCCAATTCAATCTAGCTACCATTCGAATCATCTCCCTTTCATCACATATTAGGTCCGTATGTTATAGTGAAGTTTTAAGAGACTCCAATTCGGGCTAGCTAACAGACAATGAGGCAAACTGAAGCAATACCAAAACTAACTAGGCTTTGATACTACTTATTGAGATTAACTTAACTCCTAAATCTCTATTTTAATGCATAATTGATGATAAGTACCAACTAATTTAACTAAGTTTAACACAAATAAGAGACAACACCAATTTTGCATAGAAAACCCCAAATTCGGGGAAAAATGACGGGGCAGATGACCGGATCAAATTTACTATATCACAACTTGATACAGAAAATACCAACGAGAGACAAACTCCCTCAATATCAATTTATTACAATTTCAACACAATTGGTATTACTCACAAATAAAGAGACTAAAAGAAAGATGTCATCAATCAAGAACTTGGCGAAACAACCATTGACGATCGTAAATGAATCTTAACAATATCTTCACATTTCTTCAATCCATATAATTTTCCCCTTCTCATATTGTCGCCCTTTTCTCCATACAAAAAGAAGAAAAACGTCTGTCTTTTTCTATTCATTCCACCCACAACGCAAAATGAGTTTTCTAAAAAAATTTTGACTTTTGCCCAAAACAGGGGTACCATTTTGTGTATTTATAGGGTAGGGATAACCCAACAAACCTCACTTTCCCGATTCCATGAAATACTTTTATTTGGCATAGAAAGCTCCATCCACGCCTGCTCCATTCCTCTAGTAAATATATTTTTCTTTTGATAATATTTTAATCATCATGTCTAAAACATTCTTTTTAGTATGAATATTTATTACCTCAAGGGATTTACTTTCCAACACATCTCTTACCCAGTGATATCTCACATTAATGTGTTTGCTCATTGAATGAAAACTTAAAATTCTTACTAGAGTTAAGGTTTTATAGTTAGAACCGGTTGATTCGATCGTTATTTTTCAATAGAGTCAATTTCAGAACGAGTGCACTGAGCCGAGGCTGGCCATATGTGTGAGCTATGAAGGTCATGTGTACCCAAGTATATAATGATAACATCATAAATACAATAGAGAAAAAATCAGTTATCAATGAGAGGCCAGCCACTGTCGCCGAGAGCCATCTTGAGGCACAACCGCTATTGCCGAGAGTTGCGCCTCTGGTTGCTCCCTCCGACGGGGTCATCTTCTTTTGGCCATCTCCTCACCACCAAGGTATCGTCCTCCTCATCCTTCATCCCTCACAACATCACCATGTCATGGCATAGTCGCCGATTTGCGGTGTTTCCACAGGTGGCTAGCCACTGTCGCCGTTGGCTAGTCATAGGCCAGCCGGAGCAGGTCCGGACAAGCTTCGTCATGTCCTAGCCACATGCTTTCGTCATAGCCTAGCCGAGTCCCCCCACATGCAAAATGATTATTAATAACTTATTATCATAAAATACAATGAGGATGAATTGGATTGAAGCATGTAAGTCAGTAAATAGTTGATGAATTGATTATATGATTAGAATGCAAATTTTCTTAATGACGTGTAATTCTCATAAAATGGTATAAATGGAATACATAGCTAGATAATATAATCTTATGAGCTATATATTATATATTTATAAGTGGTGTATGTAATATTAGTATCGTATGTTAATTATGGTTGGATGCCATAGGTTTAGATTTTGATGTAATTGATGTTGCATATTTCATATGTTGTGATGATGAGTAGATGTGCTTGGATTTAGTATACATGGATCAGTTACCAAGTTGGTATATGAGAAAGAATTAATAAACACTAAGTTATTATGAGTATTTAGGTTATGTTCGTAACCATATGTATTATCTAATTGCATATGCTTTGTTGTGTTCTTTATTTGACTGACTGTGATTTTATAAAGTTCTTTATCGTATTTATGTATCATATGATTAGAATGAGCACTAGTATTTACTTTTGATGTGTAGGTACGAAGTAGGAGCTCGCCACCTATGCGCGAGAACATGCTCTGAGTTTCTGCCAGGTCCGTTTAGGACTCGCTCCTGATTTATTTTTCTATTTTATCACGATTTATTTTTGTACTATTTGTAGGATGGATTAAGTGGTGTTTTATCAGATCCCACTTAACTCAGTCCATTGAGTCGAATAGTTTTTCGGATTAATAACCGTTGAGGATGAGATCCTTTGAGTATGATTTCAAAAACAAAATCTACCACAAGTTTCCTTTGGGCCTATTATATAAATATCTTCCCAGTTCTATATATATAATTTTATCGAGTTTTCAGTGAGACGAAGAGATAGTAAAACTAACTCACACGTACCATGAGTGGGTGCACGTGATAGTCATAGTGGGCTCTAGATTAGTAAGAAGGTTGTTCTATTTTTTAGGGATCTTGACAACTTTGCATTTGAGTTCCTCACACTAGAGAACGTGGAGGCTTATGGGTATTGTTAAGTACAACGCACATCCAGACTTGTGATTCAAATGGTACTAAAAGCGACTGCCTGAGAGTACTCTGTCTTCGTGCTCAAGGCCAGGAGAATTATGGAAGAAATGAGAGGGCCTATGATATACTAGTAGTCCTGAGGAACCAGAAAATAAAATGAGAAAATGCCGAGAGAGGCATCGTAGAACAGTCAGTTCGGGATGCTACCGGTCGATAGCTTGGGAGCTCCTTAGTAGATGCCCTTAGAAATGTTCACGAGAAGTATATAAAAATATTTTTCTTTACACGAGAGTTAGCTCTAATAGCCAGTTTGATATAGTTATATTTTAGACCAGTAACACTAATTATTGACGTGTTTTTATAATATATGTAGGTAATGATCATGAGTTGGATGTGCCAACCTAAATGGAGGAACAACGATGTCTCTTGCACACACATGTGAGACGATAAAATGTTTAGTACTTTATTTATGATATATATATATATATATATATATATATATTAGTAAATATATTTAAATATTGAATATGTACAACAAGTGGGCCAGACCTAAAATCTGATGTGAAATGTGAATAGAATGCACAGGTGGGTCGAGACCTAATATTCAGAATGATTTATACAGTTGATTAGAATTCTGTGTGAATGACAATGTCTGATATATATATATATATATATATATATATATATATATATATATATATATATATATATATATATAGGGAATTATGTATTTATACATGTTAATTTGACAGGGTGATCCCTAATTGCATTTTTAGGGGAGACTTTGTTCGTTTTATTTTAGGAATTTTTATTGATTTTATCGTAATTAGTTTGGTATGTAAACTGGTTGTCATGCCATGTATGTAGTAGCATGTTAGGTGCTATATATTCATCCATGCATAGCGATTAGTATCTTCTATCTTAAGATGCAGAGAGTAGATCCGCATGAGATAGGTTTGGGTTAACTGACATAATCGGAACCCATGACATTCCAGTTCGGTTTGCGAACGTGAACTGGATTTGGGGTGTTACACTTATTAGGTGAATTACACTTTGACTATCATAATGGACAATGTATCTGTCATGTTTAATATTAATTTCATTCAAAAATCTATTCATCCATAGCGTTTCCTTGCAAGCTTCTATAGCAACAATAAATTCAGGTTCAGTTGTGGATAATGCAACATACTTTTTCAACCTAGACTGCTAAGACACAACCCCATTAGAAAATTAACAACAAACCTAGATGTTGACCTTCTTGTCTTCAAGTCCCCTACCATATCTGCATCTATGTAGCAAATCAACAAAGGTTTATCACTTTCAAAATACAAACACATTATGGATGTATCTCTCAAGTACCTCATTATCTATTTAGGTGCTTGTCAATATTCTCTGCTTGGATTTTCTAAATATCTACTAACCGTTTAACTGCATATACTATGTCTCGCTTTGTACAAACCATATCATACATCAAACTACCAACAACAGAAGCATAAGGAACCTTTGTCATTTCCTTAATCTCTGTTTCATTTAAATCACTTTTCTTCAATTTGAAGTGACCCCAAGTGGAACTCCAGCCGGCTTTGCATCTTTCATGTTGAATTTTTCAAACACCTTTTTTATGTACTTTTCCTGTGACACCTAAAGCTTTCTAGCTCCCCTTTCATGCCAAATGGACATTCCAAAGATTTGTTTTCCCAATCCCAAATCCTTCACTGCAAAGGATTTGTTCAAGTTCCTTTTTAAACTTACAATCTTAGCTCCATCATTCCCTACAATCAATATGTCATTCATATAAAGCAACAGAATAATAAAGTCATTATCATCAAACTTCTTGATGAACACACACTGATCATAAGTAATCTTCCTGTACCCATTGTTTTTCGTAAAAGAATTAAACTTGTTGTACCACTGTCTAGGAGCTTGCTTCAAACCATATAAACTCTTTTTCAATCTACACACCATATGTTTCTTTTCTCAGACTTTAAAACCCTCTAGTTGCTTCATGTATATGGTCTCTTCAAGATCCCATGATCTTCAAATCTAACTATTTAACTTCTAAATCCAAACTTACAACCAATTCTTTTTAAGAGGAGAAAAAATTTCATCGAAATCAATACCTTTCTTCTGTTGGGCCCTTTGGGCCCGAAAAGGACTTGAACCAAGTATCACAGACCTCTTTTAATTTAAAAACTAACTAAATGAATAAGGCTTTTTAATTAGTGTATATGTAAGTCACTAGTTACCTTTGAAACTGATATGAGATTAACCTAACAATTTTCCTCCTCACACATCAGACCATCCGAATTATCCCTCCTCACCATATACTAGGTTCACATGTTATAGTGAAGTTCCAGGAGATTCCAATTCGAACTGACTACCATCCGAATTATCTTCACTTCACCACATACTAGGTTTACATGTTATAATAAAGTTCTAGGACACTCCAATTTGGGCTGGCTACCATCCGAATCATCTCCCTTTCACCACATGATAAGTCTATATGTATTAGTGAAGTTCAAGGAGACCACAATTCGAGCCAGCTAAGATAGAAAACCGAGGCAACACCAAACAAACTAGGCTATGATATCATTATTGGGCCTTTTGGGCACCCAAAAGGACTTGAAACAGGTGTCGCAGGCCTCTCTTAATCTAAAAGCTGCCAGTTACCTCCAAAATTGAAGTTAGATTAACCTAATAATTCTCCCTCTCACACATCATACCATTTAATTCATCTCATCCCTTACCACATGTTAGGTTTATATATTATAATGGAGTTTCAAGAGACTCCAATTCAGGTTGGTTGACATACCATGAGGTAAACCGAGGTAACACCAAAACCAATCAAGCTCTAATGCCACTATTAGGCCTATAGCCCCCAAAAGGGACTTGCAATAAATATCACATGCCTCTTTTTATCTAAAAATTATCTCAAAGAATAAAGCTTTATAATTAACCTATATATAAGTCACTAAATACCCCCGAAATTAGTGGGATTAACTACATACTTTAAATTTTCACGTGAAATTGAACATTTTGTCACCGGTTACAAAAATAATTCCACACTTACCTCTAATGTACCACCCATGCAAGGACTTCTAATTACTCCCATTTTTCGGTCGTCCGCCTGTCAATTTCAAAGGTATTTGCCCCCATCTAACGAAGAGAGACCGTATTGCATGTTTTATTTCCGGTGGTTATCAAAATGCAAGTTGCTGCTCGTAAGAAGGATGCATATGGAGACGAGAGAAACGACGATGGCGTGTAACAATCCGCTGTTATGCTCGTGATCATGAGCAGACTCCGACACACAAGCGCGTTGTCAGAATTACGATGCATGGGAAGTGTGGCTTGGCTGGCCGGGGTAATACAGTCACATGCACATGCAATGTACACAAGTAAGTGCTGATAAAGAGATCAACTCGTTCTTCCACAAAACACTCGACGTAAAAGATAACATTAAAAAGGATAATCTGAGGACGTAAATAAGATCGATCAGGAGACTCAAGATCACTATTCGCCAGCATTACTTGTGCGCCTCATAATTTATTGATTTACGTACCTGCTCCTTTTATCGAGTTCGTGGCCACGGGGAGTCAACCGACAAGCTCAACCCTTGTCTGTCATGGAGCACGATACTTCACAAATGCATGGACGCAGGGTAGCAACGAGAAATCAAGACCGACTAGGACTACATGCACATATGCATGTTTCATACATATGCTAGCTAGGAGGATGAATTCTCTAAGTTACGTTAGGACGTTGGGATGTCATGGTAAAATACCAATCTGTCTGAGTTAATTTAGTTATCCCACTAATTCACCATTGCAGTTTGCAAACCAATCGGCGTCATTGGAGAAATCAGGATAAGCGCCTTAAAGAGTGTTTCCATGTATATGTCATTAGACAAGCTAGCTAGTCCATAAAATAGAGAAAAGTGGTAGTAAACAAAAATGGCCGTAGCCACAATTGGCTACCTTCTGACTAGATTTAGGAAACCAACCTACAAATTGAAGACAAAGGATAATTGGCTTCACCGCCAAAAAAAGATGCCAGCTTCCACTAGCTCTCCCTACCTCATTTCTGGTTCGTAAGAGCCAATATTTCCCATGCAAAGTTGATGGTGATCACTTTGCTGTAGTCCCTCTCCCATCTCATTCACCACTCCTCCAACTCCTAAGAAATCTCTCGTTAATCCATCTGACCCTCCAATATTTACTGTGAGATTATTTTGGTGCAGCTTCATCGACGGATCTCGCCCAAAATTGAATCCACTTAGCCCAGTTCCCCTTACTTGGCTACTACTTCCAGCAGTTGTTACAAATATACTCGGGCTGTTTGTTGCAAGAGAGTTCATCAGGTCTTGGAGATGGGCTTCGTTTTCCATTGGTAGTTTCATACTAATTTCTCCACCGGCTTCTCCTCCCCAATTTCTAAAGCCGCCGCTATCACTGAAATTGGATATTGATATGGGAACCTCTAATTGTCTCGCTCCAGTCGAAAGGGAGTTCCCAAACCCTCTGATCAGAGAGGTGCCATTGTTGCTCGTAGTTGCACTTATTTGAGCAGCCTTTTGAAGTACCGCAGTGGCTGACGACATTTGGGGGGAGACGGTGCCATTGGTCACGGAAGAGCCATAAAAGCTTCCAGTCATCATTTTATTGAAAGGATGGTCATGATGAAGGACCAAACCCGAAGAAGACATAAGGTGAGCGTTGGCGGAACTGTTGCTGCTGTTCATGCCAGTGCTGCTTGTATTAGTATCGCTGTTGGAGAAGAAGCCCAAGTTGAAAACATTAGCCGCAGCATTGGAGGTAGTGGTATTAGCTAGTAGGTCAGGAAGCTGCATCAAACCATGGAAAGGTTTGTTTTCTTGCATGAAGCTGCCATGGTAGGGCTGGAAGCCATCTTGGTTTTGGAGGAACAAAGAGGGAACTTTGGACGTAGTAGGAGGCCTGTTGATGGAGGCTTGAGAGAAGAGGCGATCGAACTGGCCAGTTGCATTGGCTCCACTTAACCTGAGGAGATCGGCGGATGGTGTGGGTATTTGCGTGCCCATATGGGAGAGACCCAATGGCATATTGTTACCCGATGACAAAAGATGGGCGCCGATGGCGTTGAGGCCAGTGGGAAGTCTGGAAGTCTGATCTTGAGTCATTGCATCGCAGAAGGCCCTGTGGGTGATGAAGCTGTCCCTCCTGCAAATCAAGCGCAGGGGTTACATGTGTTAATTTTTTGTCAACTTATGTAGATGCTCTGGATTGTGGATGATCATTTGTAATTTTAGTAGTTTGTTTTTAAAACATTATTTTAGTAGATTGATGATTTAGAAGATGCTCAATGTATGTTCATGTTGCATTATTAAACTGTCGTTGTTGATTAAAGGCATACATTAATAGACAATATTGCATAATTGCTAATAGTATGTAGTTATTTCCATTAACAACATATTAATATTATGCATAAAAGTTCAGTTTATTAAAAAGTTTTTTCATTCCACACGATCCTGTAAAAAAAGACTTTCCAGGTAATAGGATTTCAGTTTATTAAAAGTGAGATGAAAGCTGTAAACAGACAAAGGTGCATGCATCGGGGATCAGTAGTAAAAATTTTGGAGGAAGCTGAACAATCTCAAAGAAAATGTCTTGAATGAGTACTTGAACTAGAAGTTGATGCCTGCGAATTAGAGATTCGCAAAATTAATTATAAATACCTGGAAATGATAGAAATATCGTTAATTGAAGAAGACGGTTTTGGTTTATATATAAGTACGCATCCCTCAATCATGAATCTATACATATATTTTAGAATCTTTGCTGTAATCAACAACATTTCCCCCCATTTGTTTTACCTTGAATATCGTCTTCTTCTTAAGGAGACATGATTTGGCCAGCACTGGAAAAAAACAAAACTGCTAAAACTCGTTAGATGACAGCACGTGAAATCAGGTCGGGTTTAGGAGGTGTTGGTTTCTAGGCGAAGATGACCCCTGGTTAGGCTAGCTGGTGAAACCCTTGTTCCACTTAATCATCCTGGATCTGTATCCCAAACGTTCACGTGTGACCAGTTCTAGACTTCTACTCGGCTTCTATGCATGTTCATTACAGTTGGTTTGATGCTTTAAGCCTATGATAACAATCTTATAAGAAAGAAATTTGAAAGAAGCCCACAAAGGTATTCTGTCAAATGAGATTGTGGTGATGTTTAAGATTAATATGCATCATGATATCATATTTGGGGATATATATATCTATGTATATATACCTGGAGAAAAGGGTTCCACAGTCGCATCTGTATTCTCTTGTACCACAAGTCTTTGAATGAGCCTTCCAATCCGACTGCACTGCATATTTCTTGTCGCACTTGTCGCAGTTCCACTTCTTCTCGCCATGCTTCCTGCAATAGTGCTTCTTGATGCCTGTGAGGTCTCCAAGAGGTCTTGAGGGGTCATGGTGAACACAAGTCGGTTCCGGGCAGAGATAAACTTTCTTCCTCACTACTTCGTTGGTTGTCTTCTGTTTTAGCTTCCATGGTAGGTTATGACCTCTCCTGTGGAGCTGCAGATTCTGCTCCCTTTGGAACCCTTTGTTGCAAACCTCACATATGAATCTGTTGGTTGCCAAGAGGGTCCTGGGGGAGAGTGCAATTACCTCTGCATCTGGATCTGTGGCCAAAACAAACGGCAGCAAACGCTAACGATCAAGAGAGGATGTTTAAAGGATTGGGAAGCACAAAAGAATATTTATCAAAAAAATTATTGACAGGCTAAGAAGTTGTAGGAACTTAGTGAAGTAACGAAAAGATATATGTATATCAAGATCGATTGAGAGAGCTGCTGGAAACTTGCTTGGTGTTCCAGGAAGATTCCTCTTCTTCTTCTGAGGAGCTCGGGCAGTTGGGGAACTGGTTGTGGTGGAAGAGGCCGATTGGTGTTGTTGATGCTGTTGTTTTATCTGCTTTGGTGCTTCCTGATCTCTAACTCCTAGAAAAGGAACAGATGAAGAAGCAGAAGCCATCTTCCCAATTGCTAATTTAGCTTCTTCCTCCTTTCTGTTGCTTCTGCTCCTTTGTTTGTTTCCCTCAAGTAATGGACGATTCGATCTCAATCACCCCATAATGCCTAAACCCAAGCACGGAGGCCTTGGTCCTTTCCTTCAAACCTAGAAAACAGAAGCAGACATAAAAACAAGGACAGATTTAGATGCATAAAGGTTATGAATATCATCCACCGTGCTCTTATGTTCTAAAGCCTCCAAAAACCTAATACCTTCAACAAAGATCCACAAAGAAAATTCAATGGGGAAAGAAAATGAAACAGCAGACGGAACATTATAACCCAAACCCGACCGAAACTCATGATTAGATCACCTTATTAGAAAAAATCCCCCACCCTTTTCTTTTACCAAAAGTTGAACTGGGTCTTTAGGTTTAAGGATTTTTCTACCATATCTTTGTCCCAGCATGCCATACATAAGTAAAAATGCTTCATTTTTAATTACTAGCTACGAGCTATCTATCTGATACAGGTCTTCCCACCACAACAATGAAATAGATAAAGTTGAGAATATTAATTGGGTGGAAGAGAAGAGGAGTTGTCAGAGTTGGCTTGATAATATATGTCTATGTCATCCAGTTCATTGTGTCCTTACAAGGCGAGGGATTTGGCTACTTTTGGGCCCCCGACTGACGGTATGTATGTGATCGCAACTCATCCTTCACAACCGGACGAGACACCTTACATCACCTTCTCAGTAAAAATTCAATTACCCAAAAACCAAAATACTCGTGTTAGTGGTGTACGCTTCTAATCATCTCTCTTTTTGATGGATCAGTAACAAGGAGTAGGGATAATACTTTCCAAGACATTTCCTTCCAAAGACTATTCCTCATATCTGGATTTATGAGTGTGTTGGTTTATGTGTCAAAAAAATATCTTCTTTTGAGAATAGAAATTGGAAATGGTGCCCACAAGAAATTGGAAGGACGGCAGAACAATTGCTTTATAATTTATTATATTTTCTACAAATTCAATATGATATATTCAAGATATTCAGCATAACTAATATATATATCATGCTTATCATGAGTGCATTTTCACTGATCTGATGATACACATATTCTTGCATGCATATGATGAGACGCGCAACGTCCAACACTAATTGATCAGTTGATCTTTCGTGCAAACTGAGAGAAGTCATGCATCTTTGATTGAGGCAAATTATCAAACTCAAATTGAGATGGAAGCTGGCTTTGATTTTTTTTCCACGCTTTTATAGATTTAGAACCTTCATGTACGATTTCTATTCCATGCTAGAGATAGTCGCATATATGATTGCATGCATGGTCTTCGTTTTTCTCACGTTTTTCATCTTTCGGTCCAATTCGAAGTGCTGGAAATCTGAGTGCACGATGCGAAATCTTCAAAGAACAAACCGCGATTACATTGGCGCTGGATAGGCATAAGACAAATTTAAGCTCACCAAACTATTGACTTTATGGAAAAAAATATTGACTTTATGAGCTCCTTGACATTATGAACCCAAAAAACGTTTTTGCATGGGAGAAGATAACAAATTGAGCTCCAGCAGCCGGTATGCAAATCAAAGCGTTTTTGGCCCGGTATTACTTGTACTAAAGCCATTAATTCCTTAAAACCTACATATCAAACATGACCATTTATTATTTAATTTTTTACTATCCCACCCCAACCCGACTGCCATTTAGTAAACTCAAATCTGACTATTTAAAACCTGGTTATGTTATAAAAAGTTAAATTAAATAGCACCATGAAAAATTAAATTAGAATTAATTATCTAACAAAAATAAAAAGATTAGTTTGAAAACATATTAATTATATATATAAACACATATGCCTCTATGATAAAGTTTAAACCATAGTAAATACAATTTTTTAAAAATAGTTTATACTATTAGAACTAGGTATTGTGTACTGGTATCCGAAAGCAATCCTAGCCATTATAAAGTGGGTACTCGATATCTTAAAACCAAATATGGTTATATGGGTATTAAACCTAAACTATTAGGGTTTAGTTGGGTTAAGTTTTTTAGGTACCTGACCTAACAAGGATCCTACTCTATTATCACCATCAGTTGGCACTTGCCAACAATATCTCAATTATTCTATTTAGTTAGCACGAAAGAAATGCAAATGACATAAAAATTATAAATGATCAAAATTACCAAAATTTATTCCAATGTGCTCTCATGTGAACTAAAAAAAATTCTCCTTTTTCTCATCTATTTAAATAATAAAAGGAGAATTTTTTTGTGCATAAGGAAGCACACTGGTGGGCCAGTGACGTAAATATAATCATACCAAATTTGTAAACAAAATAATTAACTTACCAATATTTTTTATATAATATACATTAAATATAACTATTTTGGTGAGGTTGACTATTTTAAAATTTTTATATTATTTATACTACTTTCATGACAACTAATCAAACTCTACTAAAATGAAACAATTATGCTTTATTTCTTTATTTACACTCCTATTCAAAATCGAAATCGAATAAAAACGATTAACTAAGCTGCTCATAGTTCAAAAATTCTAGATTTGGATTCGATTTGAAAGTTTACCAAGGGAAGTCAATTCGGAGTAAAGTGGTGTCAAACATATAAATGTTCTGTATCATTAAGTTGTTGCTCTCATGTATATTAAATTGACAACATCAGCCCTTTTTAACGAAAACACGCGGTTTCGTTATTAATCTTGAATCATTTTGATCAGCTTCTCAGAATCATTATAAGATGTTTGGTACGTTGTGGTTGGTTTTTGCCCAACGTAAATAATAGACAAATCCCATTATAATTAACAGAAGCAGAAATTTGTTTTAGGCATCTTAAACTTCAGCAGAAGACTTTGTAAAGTCCAAAAATTTTGCATGTGAATTCATTGCAGATCTTTAAAAAATTTGCTACACCTTGAAGTGCACCATTTGCCGAAGATTAAAAAGTAGGATTTTGTTGGTTGAGTTTAATGGACAGACTTGGTGCAACCAACCTTGGGTCTGATTTTGAAAGTAAAAAATAAAAAACCTTGGGGATCTGACTTGACCTATGACCGCGACTTGGATCAATCGGCATGGCTAAAGAGAGAAACTCGCCATGGGCTAGATGAAGACGCAAAGGTTGGTTAAAAGGATGATTCTAATCAACCTCAGTTGGTAGAAGAGGTATCAACCCTCTTGCATTAAAGCGCTGATTTTTTTTCTAACTCTTTTTATGTCGTGGTTAATTATGACCCACAACAATTTTATGACCCCTTAATACTTATTTGATTTAAAATTATTAGTATTATTATTATTATTTATTAGAAAAGTGTTAGAATATAATTCTATCTAAATTAAGAATTTCAAAAATATTAATAAATTTTAATATATTAAAATTTTACAATCAAATTTAAGTTTATTACTTAATAATATACACTTAATTTAGATTTTTATAGATTTTATTTATTTATTTATTTACATATTGTTATTTATTATTAACAAAACCTAGAGTATAATTCTATTCAAATTACAAATATTTTTAAAAAATAAATTCTAATTGGTTATTAAAATGTTTTACTTATTAAAACGAAAATTACTTTTAATATTTGTATACGGTTATATTTTTTGTTAAAATTAAATAAAACTCATTATTTTTATTTAAAAATAGATAGTAACAATTTTAAAATTAATTTTTATATTCTTAATATATATTATTAATAAGTTTCAAATACACCTTGCACATCATAGGAGTATTTGGCTAGTTAAAATTAATGGCCTTAAAAAGGTGTTAAGGATTTTCTCATGAGTTACCAAGTTTGAGTTTGATTGGAATAAGCTGGCATGGCAGACGAGCCGAGCCTTCACTTGGTTGCCTAAGGCTCGACTCGAAATTCAAGATGGCAAGCATGAGCTCCAATTTTAAAAAGACTGTTGGACTCTCGTAAGAGAGCCAAGCCCAACGGCTGTCAAGAGCCCACCTCGGCTCCCGGGTGGGCTCATTGTGAGAGCCCAACATCTCTTAGAGCTGTTAGGCGAACTTGGGCTCATATAATTTATTAACTTTAAAAAAAATCGAGCAAGCTTAGCTTAAGCTCGAGCTTGAGTTGGACAAGCCATCGAGCTGAGCTAAGCCTGCGTTTTACCCCCACAAGCCGAGCTCGGCTTGGCTAGCTATAAGCAAGCCCCAATGAGCTGAGCTCGGCTTGACAAAAAATTGGCTCAGCTTAGCTCCACTGCCACAGCTAAAATAAGCTTAGTTCATATGCATTAATGTTCTCTTTTATATAAAGATCAAGTAATAATGAGCTTCGCACGAGCAAAACCCTAGCTTTAAGTTAAAATTTTACCTACTTATTATTTGCCCGGTTCGGGCCAATCTTAAGTTGTTCAAGTCAATTAAACTTTCAAACTATGAATATAGGCCTAGATGGCCGTATGAGCACGATATGGAAGGTGAGTCTGCCCAATATACAAATGATAACTTCAGTTATGCTATAGTAAAATGTGAGTTATCAGTGTATATATGATGTATACAAATTTTTTCTAGTTTTCAGGTCAAATCTAGGTTGTTGCAACGTTTAGTATTTGTTTGGGCTTTTTTAGGGTACCTATTTTGCATGCATAATAGAGATTTTTGACTAATAGAATGCCCATGTGGGCCTAATCGAGTTCAGGGTTTTGAAGACTCATTTAGCTTATGTCAATATATATATATATATTATATTGTATATACCCTAAATGGACCACAATAGGCTTGTGAGTTGTTGGACATTCAAATCGTACCACATGACAAGATTTGGTTTTGCCATATCAGCCCTAGCTTCCACATTTTCAAAGTTTTTCCACCATAGTGCCACCGCCACATTGGGCAGCCACCGGCGAGTCTTTGGATTGCCGCTGGCCACCGAACTGATACCATTGTGTCCACCATGTGGCCCTCTATCAATCCAGGCCCAGGTCTAGCACTAGTTTTGTCTGTAGTAGTCACTTGCAAGGTCATTTTCTTGGTCGCTTCTCACCACAATCACCATTGATCAAACCTCCTTCGGTAAGACAAACCACCCAAAGAGCTTACTCTCGCTGATATCATCCTTTTGAGGCCAGGCCCGACCTTTGCTATGGCCGCAATCACCACCGATGACTCACACTTTCCTAATGGCATTTTTGTCTCCTTTCGGCCATTTTTCGGTCAT
>JAURVB010011363.1:0-14261 GCA_033002965.1 Piper betle | reverse complement strand
GGGACATTATAATTAATTAGACTACGTCGATCAAGTTTCGGTTCACCCGTGAACCAACTCGAAAATGTTACAGGCGACCGAACTATTCGCTAATCTACTTGATTCGATTAAGCTGACCCAGATCTACCCTCGACATCTCAAGATGGTGATGCCATATGCAAAGCATGGATGAAATGCTTGGGTTCTAACGTTGTCCTACATTCATGCTATGATATGCAAACTAGCATACACACAAACCAAACAAACAAAAAGTTAAAAAAAAAAAATTTAAAACAAAATGGACAGAATCTCCCCCAAAAGTGCAATAGGGGTCACGTTGTCAACAACAATCGATATATATTTATTACCATAACAGTCAAAAACACAGTCCATACGCAACATATTCATCATATTTACACTTACTCTTACTTTCCTCATCATATAACCCGACTCTAAACTCCGTAGCTCACGTGTTCCTTTTCCAGTCTCTATTCTCATTCATTGCAAAATATTTATACTAATCTCACAAAATGGCATATCAATTTCATCTACACAGTTCAATACACATCATCATCATCACATACACTCAATAGGTACATGTGTGCATGATTTCAGTGCTGCTCCTCTGTAGTCCTTACAACACTCATTCCTCATGGTTCTCATATACATATATAATAAAAAGACGTTAGTAACGAATGTTACTAGCCAGAAATAACTAATAACAAATTGACACAAGAGAGCTGACCCTCCTGTTGAATAAAAACATCATACTCTTCCTCATATGTAACGACCCGGCCCAAAGTGCAACGTAATGAGCCTAAGTCATTTCTTTAAAATGGTTAACCTAAGTTAAAGATCTATAGTCCATTCTCACTTATAAACAAGATCTTCTCCTAATAGGTATTAGATGTGGGATTAAGTTGAGGGATCTCACAATCCACCCACCTTAGGAAATTTTGTCCCCGAAATTCCTACACTTGGCCCGTTGCTAACCCTAGCCCACAACCTTTTTGGCCCGTGACCGGCAACCTAGCCAACGTCCATAGTCCAGCCCACCATCTAACACGTAACCAAGTTGCTCTGATACCATTTGTAACGACCCGGCCCAAAGTGCAACGTAATGGGCCTAAGTCATTTCTTTAAAATGGTTAACCCAAGTTAAATATCTATATAGTCCATTCTCACTTATAAACAAGATCTTCTCCCAGTAGGTATTAGATGTGGGATTAAGTTGAGGGATCTCACATCATAGAACTCTCCTAAGGGCAATAACTAGGAACCCGTCGATCTGGTAGGACAACGTCCCTTTTCATTTCATTCTCATTCATTGGCCACTTTAAACTATCCATCGCGTGGGAAAATCATTCTCTTTCCTCTCAGCCCTCTACATCCTTTGTATTACTCCTGGTATTGAGTACAGAGGCCGAGTACTCTCAGACATGCACCTTTAGTATCCTTTGAAACCACAAATCTAGACATGTGTTGCATATCAGTACCTGTAAACCTCCACACTTCTTCGGGTTTGAGGAACTCAAAGGTGGAGTTATTAGGATCCTTCGGGAATGGAACAAACACTCACCAATTCTAGGGCCCACTTTGACGAATGCACGCCCTATCTCAAGACATGGTCGGTTGATTTTCCCTCATCTCACATCTCACTAAAAATGCAAAAACTACATATACATAGGCCTGAGTAGGGATTTCAATATAATAGGCTTGAAGGCATCGTGAGCTATATTTGAGTTTCGAAAACAAACTCGAGGGATCTCATCCTCGAGGGTTATTAATCTAGAAATACAATCGGTTAAATAGCTTGTGTGGAGTGGGATATGATAAATCCACCACTCGATAGATCTGCTTACCTGTTAAAACAAAACACGACAGAATGAGACAATAAGTCGAGAACGAGTCCTAAACGGACCTGGTAGAAGCTCCGATTGTTTCCACGTTCCTAGGCGGAGAGCTCCTATTTGGTACCTACACATCAAACTAAAAGCTAATGCCCGCTAACTGAATGATGCATCAAACTCATCATGAACATCACACTCACAATACAATCATCATCCATCAAACAATCAAACAATCCTCATCACAATAAAAATATCCCTAGCTCATCCTATTCACACTGATTTTATTATGTTTTACTAAGTTACGTTGCAGTCAATTAGCATGCTCAAATTTAATTTACTTAATTAGATCATTAGCATTCATTCAATATCAATCAAATCATGCAAATCATCACTTCATTCACAATCAGGCATTCATCACAACAAATAATCAATCCTAACATGCCATACTAACAATCATCAATTTTAAATAATTACATCGGAGGTAATTATACCTCGCGTCATCGGCCATGATGATCGACGACAATCGATGACTAGTTAGGGTTTGGTCGCATGTCTCGGAGCTCGAATTCGATGTTGGGCAACATTCAAAGTTTGATTGGGATCGATTGGATGAGTTTAGCAGAAGATTCAGTGAATTCCAATAAATTCGATTTTCTGACAATTTTCGGCATTTTTTTGGTAGTTTTTGGCGGTTTGCCGACGGCTATCCGGCGATTTTTTTAGCAACTGTTGCTGGTGGTGGCTAACCGGTGGAATGGTGGTGGTATGGGTACCGTTGGCACCAACTTGGTGAGCTCGACGCATCTTCAATGTTGACGAGGTTGGCGGAGGTGGTGGCTTGCCAAAAATGACAAAAACTGTGGCAGCCAGTGGTGGGGTGTGGAGATCTAGCCGATATGCTGGGCTCCATTCTGGTCGGGGAAAGTCGGTGATGTCAAGGCAGCAATTGGGCGGAGGCGGCGATGGTCATTGGTGGCAAAATCGCATCAGGAGGGCAGTGCAGTCATGGCAACTTCGTTGCGATGTGGAGGCTGTGCGACGGCCGGACGACGGGGGAATGATCGGCGATGTTCTGGTGGTGACTGGCAATGGTGCGGCGGCCGGAGGCGGCATTGGTGATGGGGAAGGAGGGGCATCATCGAGGGTTTGGGAGAGAAGGTGTTAGGAGAGAAAATACTGGTCGGTGCCACTCTCATAAATAAAAGTTGACAACTCGAGTAAAAAATAATAACTAACTCGTAATAAATCCTAAAAACATCCAAAAAATAGGGAAAATTCCCATAAAACATAACACATGCCATAACATCACAATGATATGTTTTATAACTAATAACCCATCTAAACTACCCTATAACAAGCCTTAATGTGTTATTCGACCTAAAAATAATACAATCAAATACATATAAAAAATATTGTATATTGTTATATACTCTGATAACTCATTTCTCATTATCTTTCTGACGTTATCATCATATACTCAAGTACACCTGACCCTTATTGCTCATAACTCACAGCTGGCCTCGGCTTAGCACGCGGTTAAACCGACTGGTTCGCTAATGTAAAACTCTGACTCGAATTACGGGTTTTACAATTGTGCTCATGTCGGCATGGTTGAGCTAGCTATGCTACTCATCTCATCATTCTCATATGTTGTTGTTCTTCAACTTGATATGCCTTGTCATGACCTCCTTTTGTCAGTTGCAATATAATATAAAATTGGACAACCCTAACATGGTCTCTCATCGTATAGTCAAGAACATAGTTTAGTGTGACCTCATCATTGACTTATATAATGAACTCTTTCCTGAGTATTATAGACACAGAAACAGAAATTGTGTATACTTTACCAACTTGAGTCAGACCCATATGCAGACTAACAAATCACCTAAGCACCACAAGACCATCCCTCAACTTCACATGTATAGGGTAATAACGTCCTCCAATGTATTACTGCCCTTGTACCTCCTCAAATAAGAAAACATTCCCATAGATCATATTCACCTATTTATCCCAGACACACTTCACTTGTAGTCAATTTATTTTACTAACAATTACTCAACATAAAAAACATTCCTAGTTACATTAAAAAACATGATTAGCATATTAAATTGAAAAAACACCTTGAATGAAGTACCAACACCCAACAATGACATGACCAGACTACAACCTATGTCACCAACACCCAACTCCAACATGTACAAATTCAATGAAGCACCCGAAATAAGCCAACTTAATGTATCATTTACTACTACCTACGAGTACTTCACCACAAGGTGCTACCTCCTATAAACACACACATTACCTCTATCTCCCCACTTCAAGCATGCCACTGATGATTTCTGTTCAAGCCAACTGATGATGTCTGCCCTGCCGACTCATAGGAAAAGGACAAGCATGCCATTGTTGCTGCTCTTTCCCATTGTTGCTAACCTAGGTGACCATCGCTTCTTGCCGTTTGCGTCTACCGATTTACCCGCCAATAAATCCTTCCCACTTCAATCCCTAATGTCCTGTATATGCATCTTATTTCCTAAACTAATTGATCATATCTTATATATTTTGGAATTTTGATTTTCTAAACCTAGTGATATTCTGAACCAACTCCCTCCCTTAAGTAAATTTTCATTGGTGGTGAAGTGGGTATTATGTAAAGAGTACATTTTCTCTCTCTCTCTCTCTCTACATAATATATGAAAATTCTCCCTCCACATAATAATAAGCGACATTTAGTCCCTCGTATAGGTAAATGCCTCAAAAATATAAATATGATTATTAAATGATTTTTTTATCAAAAAAGGCAATTTTTTTATATTATCAAACGATGAAAAAATTATTTATAATTACTAAAAAGAAAATTTTATTATAACAGTAAAATTACCTACACATCCTTATCAGCCAAATTTTATTATAATTTTATTAATTTTTACAAAAAACTACAGCCATGGCACTGGATGCCACCTAGATGTAGGTAGGCCTCGGGGTGGTTGGCTGACCACTCATTCCCAAAGAAAATATTTTTTAACATTTCGTTGTCTAGGCCTAGGTTTATGGTGTCTAAATTTACGGTGGTCGGATTTGGTCGCCCTTGGTACATCCTTACTTAAAAAGTTTTTAAAAGTTTTTTATATAATGTGATTTTTATGTGATCTTTATTTCAGATAATTTATATTTTTTCTTTTCTAGTAATTAGGTTTGATTTTCTCGTGGTAATATCAAAAAATATGTTTTTCTTTATGGTAAAAGGTTTTAGCTAAAAGAAGTGTAAAAGGATATTTATGTCAAGTTGCCCAAACATAGTAAAAAAGTTAAAAAAGCACCGTAGCTTCTAATTTTATTTCATACAGCCGAAATTTGTCAATTTTCATGAGGAATGTTAAACCCAACGCGACTCCCGACAGGGTTTCATTCCTCTGTCGCCGGTCGAGACTCTCCTCCTCCCTCCCCTCTCCTTCCATCTCGTCCCACCTTTCTCTTTGCCGTCTCCAAATCACGCCTCATCCATTGAGGACCGCTGTTTTTGCATCAATTTTGATCCGATCTCGCTTGCTTTTAGCATTGAAAAGCTGACTTTTTTCGTGTGGCTGGGTGCGAATTGGTTTAGAATTTTGTTTGCTGTCTTTCTGCACGGTTGGGTGAAAATCTCGGTTTTTGAATCCGCTTGATCCCAATTCGCGTGTTTTGAGCCTTGAAAAGATGTTTTCTCCCCCTTTTTTGATTTGGTAGAGCGCGAAATGATGCGAAATTTGATCGGTGATGTGAAAGTTGCGGTCTTGTTTTTGCAGGATAGAGATTGTGGGGTTTTTGGGGCATTGTATGGGATCTAGAGGAGGGCCGGAGAAGATGGAGGTAGAAGGCGGCGTCCCGCCGGTGCAGAGCGCAGACCAGAGGAAGGCGGTGGCGAGGCCCAAGTTCGAGCCCCTGACTGCCCATGGAATGTCCGACGGAAAGGTGCAGTTCCGGAAGGTGTCGGTGCCGCCCCACCGGTTTTCGCCGCTCAAGAAGGCCTGGATGGAAATATATACCCCAATCTACGAGCAGATGAAGGTTGACGTCCGTATGAATCTCAAGGTGGTGCAGTTCTGCCTCCTTGACATGTTTTATTTTCTCTCTTTTGGCCGTATGATATCCGATGTGTATATAGTCTAGTGGATTGAATCCAGTTGTTTGTTGCTTTGTGCACTGTTTTCCCTCGATACCGATACTTGTTTGATGTGTGTCTCAACTTGTTTAAGCAGTTCAATGGTAGTTTTAAAATTTGCTGCCTCATGGGGTGCATTTGTGCTTACTCCTATATGGTTTAGCAGGGTTGCTGGGAGATTTTACAAGTTGCAGCGTATCTAACCTAATTGAATAAATTTTCCTTCACAGGACTTAGGAGTCAACTACTTAGAATTTACTGTTGTAATTTCTCTCAGAATTGTTGCTCAGTAAAGTCTGTTGTTATCCATGTTTGTGGGTGTTCATGACGTTTAGCATAAAGTGTTTTAGAACTTCGAAACAGCTTCTGAAATGTCATGTGATTGTTCCTTTGAAGACATGATTTATATTTTAGTGTGACTGCGACTTATAGTTTGGTTCATTTGGCACCTTAGGGCTGGATTATAAGAAATTTGATTATTGTAACACTTCAAGCTGCTTATTTATTTTGTTATATTTACAGCTAAAGATGTTTCCTAGTGCTCAAATTGATAATCCTAGTGATTTTCTGGTAGTTATGGGAAGTTAAAATTGGATCTCTATTGTGTGTATTAGAAATAACCGATGCCAATCACAGGATTATCAATAACCTCTCTAAGAAATATCATTAGCCTATATTTTCTCGTAAAAATCATTAGTTGTTTCTTTGTTTATCAACATCTGACTCCTGCAAGGTACATATTGTAAAAAGGTTAAATAAGCAAAGTTGTGCATGATTGGGCTGAATGGAGCACAATATCTAATATCCTAATGAATGAAGCTGGTGGGTTTTTACTATTATGCTGCCTTCTTCTCTGCCACGTGTTTCTTTTTCTTTTGTAACACTGCTTGCAGTTTTTGAAAACTGTTTTTACACTTGCATCAATGTTAATGAAGTTTCAATGGCATTTATTTCAGACTCGAAAAGTTGAGCTGAAGACAAGGGCAGACACACCCGACATTAGTAACCTCCAGAAATGTTCTGACTTTGTTCACGCTTTTATGCTTGGATTTGATGTCATTGATGCTGTTGCACTGCTGAGGTTAGATGATCTCTTTGTTGATTCTTTTGAGATCAAAGATGTTAAAACCCTCCGAGGTGAACATCTTTCCCGTGCAATTGGTAGACTTTCTGGTAAGGGAGGGAGGACAAAGTTTGCCATAGAAAACGCTACGAAGACTAGAATTGTCATAGCAGACACCAAGATTCATATTCTAGGAACCTTTTTGAACATCAAAGTTGCGAGAGATTCTCTTTGCAGTTTAATTCTAGGCTCCCCTGCTGGTAAGGTGTACTCCAAATTGAGAGCCGTCACTTCCAGATTAGCAGAAAATTTTTAATTTTAGTCTTGTTCTGTACCATTCATTTGAAGGTTTGGTTGTATTTGAACTTCTGTTATAGCAGTTGAGAGTGAGTGTAAGCCTGTAGTGGAGATGTTCAGTTTTCCCTGTGGGTGCCATCTTGTGAAAGAAAGGCTAATCTTATTTGTCATGATATGCAATGGAAGAAGTTGAATTCATTTTGATTTTTCTCTGTTGTCTAATGTAACATTTTATTAGCCTTCGCTGAACATGTTTAAGCTTAGTTTTGGACAAGCTGTCTTCGTGATGTTCGATCGAAGTTTTCAGAATTAGTCCGAACAGATTAACGATGTAAGTTACAAAAATTGAATTTGAAGGAAACTAATTTAGAGTGAGATGAGTTTTTATCCAAGTTCTAAATTAAATAATGAAAAAGTTTCACTCGAGGTATAGGAATTTTTATTTTTATTTATAAAAATATATCTAATGCAAATTTGATACGGATGGAAATAAGGACAAATTTTAATATATATATATATATATTATTTATCTACTATATAATATAGCATAATAGATTTTTTTGTTTTTTTGCGTTTTGACCTTTTCCTTCCCCTACTTTCTCAAAACTCTTCATTTTTCCTCACCATCTCCTCATTTATTTCTTAGTTGCTCAAAATTCTTCACTTTTGTCTCTTATTCACTCAAAACTCATTATTAGTTAATATATACTTTTAGTTGTTTAAAACAAATGTTTTTAACTACGTGTTTTTAACAAACTATATACTAATATTTAAAATTTAATTTTAAAATTTCTTCATATAATTTTTGCTTTTAATAATTTTAAATTGATTTTATATGAGCAAAATTGTGTTTAAAATTAAATATTTAATGATATGTGCATTTCAAATTACTTTGTATTTCTTCATATATAATTGATTAAATTAAAATATATTGTATATTAAAAATAATAAAAATTTACTGTATATTCGTTTGGACTATGTGACCGAACCCAAGTGATCGGTCCTCCTGTATGCACCCAACCACTGTGTAATTGAACTCCCTGGTCGAGCCCATACCTCCACATTTAGCGATCACCTAAGGAGCTGTCTATGGTGGTTCCAAAATTAAAGGAAGAAGATAAGAAGAAGGAGAAGATAAAAGGAGGTAGGTGAGGATTTGGTGGGCATCTGTAGAGCAAATTGGAGGAAAGGAGATGAAGAACACAGCTATAAATACATCCTTGCAAGTGGGGAAACTGCCTAGAAAATTCCCGCCGAAGGAGCAAACAAAAAATTCATAGAAAGCGGCCAACTTGCAGACCTTCGTCAGGCCAACCCAGGCCACTGCTGGCCACATCACCACTTCCACCAGGCTCCCCTCAACACTAAGAACATATTACTTTCGAGATCTGCTAGAAAGGAAGCCACCCCGGAAAAATCACCCAAAAGGGGCCCATTGGAAAAGTGCAATAACAGAATGCTGCCAACTTTCCAAACTCAAGCCACCTGAGCAGAGCTACCGCAGGACAAGTCGCCGCATCTAATTGGTCCCTATAATCTTCGGATACAAAAGTCAAGTATCACCACGGAAAAGTGCCATCGTTGACAAAAAATGGCGATAAAGCCCCGCCAAAATCAGTTCCACTGGAACTTTCCCATGCCATCGCCACCGTTCGGATGAGTCTCTGATCGTTAGATCACCACAAAAAGATTGCAAGATCCAAGATCTATCGTTATGGGTGGTCTCTCCTAGCAGAAGCCAGCAGAAAAGCTGTTACGGGAGCTCCAAAGTTGTAGGTGCACCACTGGAGAAGATGGGTATGTCAGGCCCATTTACATCTGTCTGTACCCGCTCTTTGTCGTGTTTGCGACCATGAAGTGTTGACCACGAACCGTAAACGGATCCAACCACACGATTGCGTCCACGGACTAGTCCACGACCCTATTGCAAGTCCCTTATGGGGGCCCTAAAGGCCTAACAGTGGTATCAGAGCCAAGTTACGATCTTGGGAGATTTGGTATTTGCCTACGCTAATTGTCAGAGTTTTCTTCTTGGGAGATTTGGTATTTGCTTACGTCGATTATTGGAGTTTTCTTCATGGGTTCTACTTGATAATTTAAGGATAGTTTGTCAGGTGATGATATGTGACTTCCGTGGGTTCCACTTGATGATTTAAGGGGATGTGTTCTGTGGGTTCCACCTAATGATTTAAGGGGAGTTTATCAAGTTATGATATGTGAGTTCGGGCGACATAAGTTGCATGGATTCCACCTGCTGATTTAAAAGGAGTTTATTCTGTGGGTTCTACCTGATGATTTAAGGGAGTTTGCCAAGTGATGATATGTGAGTTCCAGGGAGTAATTTCGGGCGACATGAGTTTCGTGAGTTCCACCTGATAATTTAAGGAGAGTTTGTCAGGTAATAATATGTGAATTCCATCTGATGAAGAGGAGATTGCCGGAAGATAATAGTGTCAGGGTTGCCCGATGTGTGAAAGGGAGTTGTTAGGTTTATCCCACATAGGTCGTGGATGATGTTAGTTACCTATATATATGTTAATGAGAAAACCTTATTTTTGAAGTTAACTTTTAAATTAAGAGGCTCGTGACACCTATTGCAAGTCCCTCTTGGGGGCTCAAAGGGCCTAATAATTATGAATAATGGGGTTGGAATCTTCAGATGTATGAGAACCTACCCATTTTGAATGAGTAAAAGAAGTTACATTTCAGAATATAAGACAATTGATAAAAAAAGATTGAAGCTTGAAAATTCAAGAAATCACCCATAATTCACAAAAAGATGAAATTTTACTTATAAAAAATTACAATGATTTGAAACTAATATTTACAGGCTTTACAAAGACTAATTAAAAATGAAAAAAATTACAAAAATGAACGCACTAAAATATGGGCTTTCTATAGTACTCCCTAATGTATAAAAAGAGAGCTAACCTAAGCCAATTGCTACTAATTTTAAACTGCATTACAAGTTCTCTCTGTGTTCAAGATGCAGAAGATTAGCCTTCCGAGTATTTGTTAATCAAACAGGAACTAATATCAAACAGCCAATGGAGTACTTTGTGGACAGGCCCTATGAGAAATGAAGAGGATTCCAAGACGAGCTGGGTGTGCATCATAGTGGGCAAGGAAGCAAGGTTTGTCCTAACATATAGAGCGGGCATTTTAAGCTTGGGAGGAAAACAGTCATCTGGCAGATTCTGGAGGTTTGGAAATCATGCCCTTGAGCTCTTCTATTCCTTGTCCCATCTCATTCTCCACAAAGTACTTCTCCAAATGCCTTACCTATGTCATTCTTCCAATGATCATGAAAGCTTTATGATCTCACCATTTTTATTATTGTTCTCAAGTTCTTGAAGGCCACCATCCTCAGTATAATTCTCAGTTTTGCATGAAACATGTGATGTTTGAAATAGAATCTGGCAGACTTGGTGTTGTTTTTGGAAGTTCTTAATGTTCTCTGGTGCAATTTCCTAAGGCCTTTGCATCGTCCAAGACCTTCAACTTATTAAATCTCCAGTTGATGTGTAAGCGTCTTACAGCGTGCTAAGAGAAGCAACTGCAGCTTGAGGTAATTGACAGGCTGAACTTGAAAGATGTGTTATTGGTGTATAAGAATGATCCAGGTAAAGCAAACATTGCAAATTTCCTATCTCGTCTGGCAAACTGGTGAGACTTGGACATTTGGTGAGGTACAAAACTTGCAGATTATGAAAGCGGCAGGTTGCTCTAGGAGGTAGCTCATGCCAGAGTCGAATGAAAAAACTGAGATATCTAAGATGCTTCAGATCAATAACAGAATCTGGCACATCTATCGCTCTAGTTTCCCTCAAATTCAAGATTGACAAAGCTCTCCAATTCAAGAAATTACAGAAGATGGTCAGAATTACACGTGAACAACAAGATCATGTGAAAGCCTTTGTCTCAAAACTGACACCAAACGAGTTGCTTCCTAATCTCTTCCAGATAGTGAAGGATTAGAAGGAAGCCTGTTTGAGCCCATCTACTTCAATGGACGAAATGTGAGATTTAAGTGCTAGTACTGACTGCTAAAAATGGTCGAGATATAGAACTTCTATCCTGTTTCTAGTCATTTTGGATTGGGCACATTGCTGATTTATGTTAATGACATTTCAAGAGCAAACAAATCTGATTGTTTTTGATAGAATGGGACTACTTTGCTCAGAACTCTGTTTTGTGATCAAATGCTTTGTAGTAGATTTAGATGTTCTTATCGAGCAGAATGGGTTTAGATTTACAGATTATATAACATCAATTGAGAGCAAGGAAGTGCAAAGTAGCATAACATCAAATATAGTGAAAAGAGACATTCTCCTTCACTTTTTGCTAACGGTGGAGAGCATAACCCTCAAATTTTACAGGGACAATCCAGATTCTTCGTCCTCTTCAAGGGTGGATGTGTACACAAAGAAGAGTGCCCAAATAAGCCCAAACACACCCAGTAGGGCCCACCCAAGAAGGTTGTTGCTCAAACCCAGGCTGAGCCCTGTGCCCTCGGTGGTCAACCTCTCGTCGACCAGGGCTAGGGCCGGGCTTGACATAACCGCGGCCGAGGCGGCGGCCAAGACCGACGCGCCCTTGCCAATCGCACCACCTGCCGTCGACTTCTCGGCCGAGCACTTCACCCTTCCTCTCCTAATGGCAGGAAGGCCTAAACATAGAGTAGTCATCAGATTAATCAACTTACATAGTTAAACTGTTTGACCATAGTTGAGAATTATAAGCACAGCAATGAGGCTCTTACCAAGAATGGGCACTGATGAAGCCGAGGTAGCTCCATGAGACTTAAGTTTAGCGGCTGTGAGGAAAGAAGTAGTGGTGCTTGCTGTGATGGTTGCCATTACTTTTGCCGAAGCAGTCCCTTCTATCTGACTGGTAGATTTAGTTTAGATGCTTGGGAAGGGAGGTTGGATGTATTTGGCTGGAAGAATCAGCAGATTCGTGATACTTTGTGCGTGGCCAAGTAGTGTTCATATCATGGATAAGGGCTCTGAGAACCATGGATTCCTAATCCGTTTTCATCCAGTCCTTGTGCGCCACATGTTTAACAAGTTGCTCTCATTGGCTCCCCAGACATCCGGTCTTGAGTGCCTCTTCATAGAGGCAAAAGTGGAGGCGTTAGTTGGCTCCAAATGTATGTTTAGATTTTTAGGCTGCTAACTCACAGGAAGAATAATAGATTTTTTCTCAAAGCATACTTCTCGAGTAACTCATCATTGCTAAGCATTTAAATACCACAGAGTAAATTGTACGACACCAAGAATAAGGAAAAAGTTGTGAGTTTGCTCCAACAAGCAAATCTATTGCCTTTTTATTAGGAAAGCAAATTATGAACGACCCAAAAACATGAGCAAAAACCTCCTTTCCTGCTTGGCAATGCCTCGCGAAGCCAGAAATGAAAAATTACAATTCATCAAAGGTTTGAAGATAGAAAGGCTACTGCAAGTCATTGAAGTTGATTGGGACTCTCAGGAAAGCTTCCATTTTCTTGGCCCTTGTCTCGATTGACATGTCAAAAACCTTTTGGTTAAATTCAACGACTATACCTCCAAGAATGCTTTGGTCAATCTATAAAGATAACAGATGTTCCAGCTCAGTGTGATGGACAAAAGAAAAATAGCAATGTAGAAAAAAACCGCATCAGATTGACATCAGTACAGCACACTTTTTAGCACACGATTACGATAATAATATGGCTTGCTAGCATACAGGCATTGCATATCACTTGCCACACAAAAATAGTCGGAGCTTCCCACAGTTTGCAGCAACCAGTAACCGGCAAAAGTATTCAATGCAGAGGATAATAATTGTGTTTTTCTCCCCCACAACCTCATAATTATAAAAAACAAACACTAAAAATGACAGAGGCTGCTTTCATGGGCATAATGAGAGAAAAAGAGAAAATAAAACATATTTACCTCAAACATAAAGTAATAAAGTTAGATTCTTTTTCAATGATCAGAATTTGTGAAGGGAAAAATGCGCACTTTAAGCTATGAAGAAATGAAAGCGTTTGACTATTGAATACACATTATATCTTAGTGGATTCCACCAATTCCAGTCTTTTTGATGACTTACAATATTTTCTTCTTTTCCTCCCTATTTTCTAACTTCAAACCCCATCAGATAGAGTTAACGAGATGGTTTCATCTTGAAAGACACTACCATGGTCATCTTCCACAGAGCTGCATAACAGATCATATCAAATCCTACGTTAAAAAAAAACTAAATATTAAAAAGAAATTTCCCTTCCCAATTCTCACTCTTCAATACATCCTACTTTATAATTTCTCTATGTTGAAATTTCTAGCACAAAATCATCATTAATGAAATTATGAGATTAATACACACAATTGAATCATTCTTACATAATAACAAAACATCTTAAATTATGAAACAATCAAGTAAGATCATCCAATAAGCAAACAGACCTTTTGTTCCAAGCGTAACTGCATCTTGCCCTTGTCCAATTATAGTCCCTAGAATTTCCCTTAGCTGTTTTTCCTCTTCTGCCGGGAGTGGCTGAAAAAAAGATAAAAGAAACAGCACAAGTCAAGGCCACAAATAATTCAACAAGCTTCTATGGCGCCTGGGGGGGCCCGCCGCGGCGGCGGTCGGTGGGGGATGGACGGTCAGGCGGGCAGCTGAATTTCAATTAACCGGTTTAGATTTGACGCCCCCATGGTGAGCTGCCCATAAAATTTTTTATATATATAGTCAATGACACACCACCAACTTGGTGTGTATATATATATATTTAAAACTTTGGCTTATAATAATAAGTGGAGAGCACACAAAAAACTTGACTGAGTGCCCAGCCAAGCATGGACAACTTTCCTCCTCACTTCTTCCTCTTCCCACGGCGTCGGCCCCCGGCCACACACTCCCCGTCGTCGACCTAGCCAAGCTCTTGGCT
>JAURVB010011362.1:0-18948 GCA_033002965.1 Piper betle | reverse complement strand
CCCACTCACCAGTCCAGAGCCCACTTTGATAAGCATGTGCACCCGTTCATGGTACGTGCTTGTCAACTTTCCCCTTGTCTTACATATCATTGAAAAACTATATATATATATATATATATATATATATATATATATATATATAGGCTTGAGTAAGGATTATAATATAGGTTTGAAGGCAACATGATCTGTATCTTAGTTTTTAAAACAAACTTGAGGGGTCTCAACCTCAAGAGTTATTAATCTGAATTTATGATCGACTAGATGGCCCATGTAGAGTGGGATACGATAAATCCACCACTCGACATGTCCACTTACCTGTCAATCCAAATCAAAATAGAGGAAATGATCAAACCAGAAGTGAGTCCTAGATAGACTTGCAGAAGCTCCAATTGTGGTCACACGCCTAAACGACAAGCTCTTACTCTATACCTACTTCACATCAAATCTAAAAGCTAATGCCCACTATCTGGATAATGCATTCACATATTCTAAATAACACACTTATGTCAATGCATTCACAATTCAGGGCATCAACATGTCAGACAATCATATCGAAAATTCCCAAACTAGAGCCTTTTGGTAATATTGTAGCTGACACTAATTAGTCCTATTCACATCATGATTAATAACAACTCATACTTAATTTACATAATTAGATCATTAGCATTCATTTAATACAATTCAAATCAAGCAAATTTCATTTTAATCAAAATCAAAGTATTTCATCATGTCAATCAATCAATAACTAACATATTATGCTAACAATTATTAGTTTTAAATAATTAAGTTGGAGGAAATTATATCTCACTTCGTCAGCGACAACGTTGATGATTGATAGAAATCTATGCCGATTAGAGTTTTGTCGCCCACCACGGGAATTGAATTTGGCACCCTGAGGCGTCTGAAGTTTGATCGGGTTCGGTGAGAGGAATTTGGAAAAAAATTCTGCAATTTTCAGCGAATCTCGATAAATTCCTGCAGTTATGGTTGTTTTCAGCCATGACTGGCGAGGCCACTGCGGGTGGCGGCCTGGCTGGCATGGTGGGCTGATCGGGGGTGTACAGCAACGACAGTGATGCTCGAGGCACAGCTTGCCCAATCTGGGCCTTGGGCCTTTACCTGTTAACCAACCCGAAATTCTTATCAGCGATCGAACCGTTCGCTAATCTACTTGATTTAGTTAAGCAAACCTGGATGCTTGGGTTTTAACATTTTTCTACATGCATGCTATGATATGCAATCAATTATAAAACAAACCAAACAAACAAAAAGCTTGAAGAAAATATCTATTTTTAAAACAAAATGGATAATATCTCCCCTAAAAGTGCAATAGGGACGACCCCATTAATAGCAAGAAGTAAATATTTATTTCAATAAAAATCCAAAACACATTCAAAATACAATATTTTCTTAACATTCTAGTTATCATTACCCTCTTCTTCATCTGAGCCAAGTCTAAACTCCGTTGCTTACCCTGTTCATTTCCATTCTCAATTTCATTCACACACAAAATATTTATATCACTTCATAGAATGACATTCAAATTTCATCATTTAAATAGTTCAACACTCATCATTATCATCAATTATACTTGCTAGGTACATATGCAGTCAATTTTAGTGCTACTCCTCTACAGTCACGACAAAGCTCATTCCTTGCAGTTCTCACCTACAAAGATAATAAAAAGCCTTAAGTAACGAGCCAGCAACCTCGCATGACAGTGTCCCCTTTCTATCTCATCTCATTCATTGGCTACTTTAAACTATCCCTTGTGCGGGAAAATCATTATCTTTTCTTTTAGCCCTCTACATCCTCTATATCACTCCTAGCCTTGAGTACAGAGGCTGAGTACACTCAGGCATGCGCTTTAAGTACCCTTTGAAACCATAACTCTAGACATGCATTGCATAGCAAAACTTGTAAACCTCCACACTTCTCTGGGTTTGAGGAACTCAAAGGTGGAGTTATCAGGATCCTTTGGAAATGGAAGAGATGCTTACCAATTCCATAGCCCGCTTGGACGAACAGACACCCTATGTCAAGACGCGATCGTTGGATTTCCCTCGTCCGACATCTCCTTGAAAACTTGAAAACTACATGTGCCTAGGCCTAGGTAGGGATTTCAATATAATAGGCTCAAAGACATCAAGATCTAGATATAAATTTTTGAAAACAAACTCAAGGGATCTAATCCTCGAGGGTTATTAATCAAAAAGTCTCATATGACTAGATGGCCTCTGTAGAGTAGGATAAAATAAATCCACCACTTGACACGTCTGCTTACCTGTTAAAGTAAAATACGATAGAGTATAGAAGTCAAAGCAGAAGCAAGTCCTAAACAGACCTGGTAGAAGCTTTAATCGTATCCACACGCCTAGGCGGCGAGCTCCTTCTCTATACCTACACATCAAAGTAAAAGCTAACGCCCACTTATGATGCATTCACACATCCTATAGTACACTAGTACACATACATCAATACATGGTCACATCCATCATACATTAATCCAAATAAGTTTTCTTATGCTATGTTGTATTAGATTATGATACTTACTTAGTTCACCTAATTAGTTCCTTAACATTCATTTTAACACAATTCAAACGAGCAATTCATATTTTTATTACAATAAAATGGTTAACACATCGATCAATCAATCCTACCATGTTGTGCTAATAATTATCACGCTTAAAAAATTAAATCATGGTTAATTATACCTTGTGTCGTCAACAATTGGCGACGGTTAGGGTTTCGTCATGCGGCTCAATACTCAAATTTAGCACCCGATGGCATAGGAAGTTCAATTAGGGTTGATTGGATGAATTCAATAGAAGATCCAGCAAATTTTAGCAAATCCGATTTTTTGGCAGTTTCCAGTGGTTTTTTGGTGGCCTTCCAGCTGTTTTTCAACGGCTTTTGGTGATTTTTCCATGACTTTTCTTGCGAGGCAATCGGGGTTGTAACCCAGCATTGACTCGGAGAGCTCTACTCAAGGTGGAGGTGGTGAGGACAGCAACGGCGGTGATAACTGTTGGCGACAACAATGAGTCGGCCCGGGTTGGTCAGTGGTTTGATTAGCCCTTGGTCGGCCTCGGTGGCAGAGTTGGGTATGGGGGGAAATGGTCGGGAGGTGAAGATGGATTTGTTGGCGGAGTGGCGTAGATAGTGGCTAATCGACGTCTTTGATAGGCAGAGCGATCTTGCAGTGTCGCGGCATCATGGATACCGGGCGGCGACTGGGGATGCTCTAGGTTGCACAATGACAACACGGTAGTGTCGATCGGCAACTGGATGGGTCAAGATTGAGGATGGAGGCAGTGAAAGGCGGTGATCTGGTTTGGGGGAGACAAGTCCTAAAGGAGGTCTTGGGGGTAATTTGGAAATAAAACTTGACTCAACTCTGACTAGTGTAAAAAATAATAACTAACTCGAATTAAATCTTAAAAAAATCCAAAAAATAGGACAAAATTGCACAAAATATAATACACACCATAACATCACAATAACATGTTCTATAACGAATAACCCATCCAAACTACTCTATAACGCATCCTAATAATGCATTAATCAGCCTAAAAATAATTCAACGATCAAATTCAAAAAAAAACTCCATACTGTCATATTCTCTGATAACTTATTTTTTACCATCTTCTTAACATTATCATCATATACTCAGGTGTACCTAACCCTTATTGCTCATAACTCATGGCTGGCCTTAACTCAGCACGCGGTTCATAAAACGGCTATACTCGAATCGACGGTTGAACCGACTGGTTGGCTAATGTAAAACTGCGACTCGGGTCACGGGGTTTACAACCTTCCTTTATTAGAAAAATTTTGAGGACAAAATTTTAACCAAGGAAGTTTCAAACTCATCCATAATCTAAAAAAGGTAGTCTCTAGTACAATATCGGGTTATGAAGCTGGTTGCTCAAATATCTTTGGTTATCACTTTCTCATCTCATCTTCACGTTCCCATGTAGATTCTTCAACTCCTTGTCGAGTCCATTGCACTCGTACTAGGGGAACTTCTTTTCTTCGAAGAATCTTCACTCTGCGATCCACTATCCAAACTGTATCTTCTAGATATATCAGGTTTAGTTGCAATTCTATCTCTTTAAAACTAACAACATGAGAGTAGTCTAGATGGTACTCCTTCAGTATCGACACATGGAAGACATCGTGTATAGCTGATAAATGAGGGGCAATGCTAGCGTGTATGCCACTGGTCCAATGCACTTGCTCACATCAAATGGTCGAATATATTGCAAACTAAGTTTCCCTCACATTCCAAATCTTGTGTTTCCTTTAATCGGAGAGATCTTCAGGAGAACATGATCTGCTAATGCAAAATGAACCTCACGTTGGATAGACAGACCTTTTCTGTCTGTCCTGAGCTGTTCTCATTCTCTTCCTAATCCACATTATCACTTTCTTGGTCTGCTGCATCATCCCTAGCCAATTACTACTAGCTCACTGCTCTGTACCCAACATATTGGGGATCAAGATGGTCTGCCATATAGTGCCTCAAATGGTATCGTTCCTATCATGACCTGATAATTGTTGTAGGAGAACTCCACTAGATGTAGGTGTTCTTCCCCACTTCCTCTGAAATCTAGAATGCATGCTCGGAGCAAATCCTCTAGGGTCTATATGGTTTTCTCAATCTACCCATCTATCTAAGGGTGAAAGGTTGTGATGAATCTCGACTCAGTGCCCATAGCTACCTGAAAAGCTTTCCAAAATCGAGACTTGAACCTTAGATCCCTATCTGATATAATCTCCCGTGGCACTCCATGTGGCCTGAGTATTTGGTCTCTGTACACCATGGCCAAAGTGGTTAGTGGGTAATCTATCTTGATTAGTATGAAGTGTGCACTCATTGTGAGTCTATTTACTATGACCCATATTACATCCTTCTATTGGTGGGTCATAGGCAAACCGACTACAAAGTCATCTGCTATACTCTCCCACTTCCACTCTATAGTTTCCAATGGCTGTAGTGTTCCACCTGGGCGTACTTTCTTGGCTTTCACTTGCTGGCACACCAAACATCCGGCGACTGTGTCTTATAGGCCACCAATATTTTCGTCAGACATCGTAGTACATCTTCACTCCACCTAGATGCATTGAGCATCTCAACGTGTGAGCTTGGTGGAGAATTGTACTTCGAAGTCTGGGACACTTTGGAAGATTTGGCACAAAGAGTCAACCTCTCAGTTTGATTAACCCCTTTGCATCTCTGGCCAATTCCTTATGTGTTCCCTATTCCAACTACTGCTTCAACTATGGATATGCTTCTTGTGCAACCCTCATCTACTTAAGTACCCTTGGCTGAATGGTCAGTCACGCCATCATTCCTACCAATTGTTTCTGGCCCCTAGTATACTGACACTACTACTAATCTTGCGGAGTACAAGACTTCTGGCTTCCTCATCAGCGCATTTGCTACAACAGTCGCTTCGCCCTCATAGTATGTTATGTCAATATTGTAATATGATAACATCTCTAACCAGCTTCTCTGTCTGCTATTCAAATCCTTCTACGTGAAGATCTATTTTAGACTCTGGTGATCATTCAAGAGTCTAAAAGATGTTCCATACAAGTAATGCCTCCATATTCTGAGAGCAAATATGACAGTTGCAAGCTCTAGGTTGTGTGTAGGATAGTTATTCTCATGCACCTTGATCTAGCAAGATGCATAGGCTATAACCTTATTCTTTTGCAACAAAACACAACCTAAACCAACTCCTGAGGCATCTGTGTAAACTTAAAAATCCTAGTGCCCCTCAACAATGTGAGGACAAGCACCAAAGTCAATCTATCCTTTAGCGTCCTAAAATTCTGTTCACATTTGGCCATCCATCTGAGCCGTTCCTCCTTCCTAGTCAGCTGTGTAAGAGGGGCAGCTATGGAAAAGAAATCATGAATAAACCGTCTGTAGTATCCAGCTAGGCCTAGGAAACTCCGAACCTCAGTAGGTATCTTCGGCTGTTCCCACTGTACTACTGCTTCTATCTTGGCTTGATCTATTGAGATGCCTGATACTGCCAAGAAAGCTCACTTCTGACAACAAAAAACTGCCCTTCAAAAGCTTCTCGTATCTCAGCGTTTGCAACACAATCCTCAGACCTTGCTTATGCTCTTGCCTAGACTAAGAGTATACCATTATGTCGTCTACAAAGATGATCACAAACGTGTCCAAATATGAACTGAACACTCTCTCCATCAAGTCCATAAATGCTACTGGAGCATTGGTCAATCTAAAAGACATAACCAAAAAATCATAGTGCCCATATTTGGTCCTGAATGTAGTCTTCAAGATGTCTTCTACCCTAATGTTCAATTGAAATCAATCTTCAAGAAGACGACTGCTGAGTTCAACTGGTCAGATAGATCATCAATGCGAAGAAGAGGGTATCTGCTCTTAATAGTTGCATGGTTTATCATCCTGTAATGAAAGTATAAATGGATGCTTTCATCCTTCTTCCTCACCAATAATATTGGTACACCCCATGGGGAAACACTCGGTCTAATAAATCCTTAATCCAATAGTGTCTATAACTGTTCCTTGAGTTCCTTGAGCTTAAGAGGTGTCAATCTATATGGAGCTCTAGGGATTGGTGTTGTGCCTAACATCAATTCAATGGCAAGGTCTACCTCTCTATCTGGCAGCAATCCTGTATTCTCCTCTGGGAGTACATCAATGAATTTTCTGACCACTAGAATGTCCACAATGCTCGGCTTGTCCCTTGAACCACTTTGCTCAGCCAAAACTAACATTGCAATTATTAGTTTAGTTCCTCTGTCTAGCTGTCTCACTGCATTCTGATAGGATATCCATCATTGTTCTCTCTCTGCACAGACCTTGGAAGAAAAAGCAGCGTCTTCCATGGTGGGAAATCACAGTCTTTCTTCGGCAATCTTTCATGGCTCCTTGTTTGGACATCTAGTTCATTCTAAATATCACATCAAAATCTTGTAGCTTGAACAATATCAAATCAGCTACAAGTTGTTGCTATTGAATGTCAACAAGGACATTATGCACACAATCCCCCATAGTTATCACATTCCTGGCAGAAGTGGACACTAATAGTGAATGTCCTAACAATTCTCTCTTACATCCAATTCTACTTGTGTGCATGTATGAAATAATTGAGTGTGTAGAGCTAAAATCAAATAAGACTCGTATAGGTAACACCCCAAATTCCGTTGCCATTGCGGGCCAAGTTTGGGAGGATTTGATGTGTAGAGAGATTTTTGTTTACCTGTTTCTGGATAACACAAGACAGCGCTCAAAAGAGGAAGATCTAGCAAACTCAGGTGAGTGATAGATGGAGGAGAGATATTGGGGTGCGATTTTGTGCCTTCAAGGAAAAGAATGTGGTGAAACAATATTTGTGTGGACTACACAAAAATGGAAAGATGCCACAATTGGTCATGTGTGGAACGTTTGGCTCATTTATTTTCCTGCGCCTTTCCCCCCCCCTCTTGTTTTTTTTACGAAAACCTCAGACTCGGTCATATGTGGAATGTCGACGGAGGAGTCGACGGCGGTTAAGCCCGCTTGCGGTCGATGAATGGTGACAGAGGAGTGGAGAACGGGAGTATGGCGGCCGACACCTCGCTGTTTGTCCGTACATTTTTCGTACGAGGAGATTGGATGTGGGAACACGCGGCAAATGGTGATTGCAGGCATTTCAATGGATCACGTGGTCTCTGGCCTTGTGGGGCGCGCCTGTGAGGTTAAGTGATTTATATGTTTTAATGATAAAACCATTTGCAGGGAAACACAAGATTATTTATGACAAGGGTGTATTATCTTCGAGTAAGCACTTTACAATGGTAGATTTAAAATGTGTCAATTTTTTCTTTTTCTTTTTAATTCTGCGTGTGCATTGTGATTTTTGTGTGATTTTTAAAAGAGCCTTTTTTTTTATTTTTATCCGGGCTCTATATTTTAATGCTTACCTACCCTGTGTACAACGATAGTTTTGGAAGCGTACGCAGTTGCCTGGGTGGATTGGTTGTACCTCTCTTCAATCTAAGTGTAGTTTGCAGTGTTTTTTTCTCTCTTTAATCAAGTTTAGCTTGCAGTGTTTTTTAAGAGTTAAGGAGTTGATATAGTAGTTTAAAAATTCAAGATTTAGTATATTATAGAAGGGAGCTGGTTCGGGTCATTTATATTATTTTTTTAATTAAATATTTTACTAAAATTAGTATATATATATATATAGTTTGTTTGGCACTTAAAATTCATAAAAAATACAATTGCTATTATTTAAAATTGATTTAGCAAAATTAAAATATAATTCATTTTTTATTATTTTTATTTTTTGGGGAATATATTATAAAAATGAAAAAAAATTGTTATAATATTTACTACATTAAATTTTCTCCGGGAGTTCCTTAATTAGTATAAATCACGGCAATTTATAGAATTTGAAAGAGATAACCGTAATTAATATTTAAACGCGATAATTAATGGTGATGTATACCAATCAAAAGGCTGTTACATGAACCAAATCTTTTTCCGATAAAAATACACCTGTTGGAATACATATGAAAGCAAGACTTAGAAATTTATAAAGTAAAATTTACTCAAAGAGTTTTATGAATAAAACAAATTTTGAAATTATGGTTCATATGCAGAAAAATAAGAGGGCCACATTCCAAAATAAAGTAGAGATAGGTTTTCAAACTTGAGTTATAAGATCAGAATAACAAGTAATTAACAAGTTCCTTTAATTTGTACTTTGTACAGCTTGAACCCCATATTTTGTGAGATAGTCATTAGTACTCTAGTTCTCATTAATTTTTTCAATTACTATCAAATTAATATAATCTTGAATATCTGACTTGACCAAGGTATTTTGGAAATTAAAGGTTGTAGTTGGGGATAAGTAAAAGCTATTAGTTTTAAATTTTGCAAACCATTCTTGAAAAATAAATTTGATTATTTTGGGCCATTGTGTCAATATAATGACTTTGAACTGAAAATATAAAACCTATTAAGTTATTCAATCGAATTTAATTTTAATTTTGACTCCAAATTAACATTACTTTATTGCGTCCCAAATGATTCCAAATTAACTTCTACCCTATTTTTTTAGGCAAATTTTATTTGGGACTACAAAGTGGCAAGGTATATACCATTAATTTGACTTCTGAACTAGGTAATAAAAGTACCTAAGACATTAATATTAAAGCCTCTAAAAAAATATCAGACTCATATTTCATATCACAATTAGAGAACTGCCCCTGACATTGCAGGTTTGTCTGAGAAAAAAACATTGCTTTGTCACGACAAACCCGTGGCAAATGTTTGCTAGTCTTTACTGCAGCATTTTTGTTAAATCCAGGTTTCTTGTAAATATACATAAATAAATTTTATAGGGCTCGGTTGGGTTATTTTGAGCCAATTTATTGTAAAAATATAAAATACCAACGATAATAAATTAAAAAATAATTTAATAAATTACTTACAAAATATAAAGTGATAGCTACTTTTAGAAAGCTTTGCAAGGCCTTCTTTTAGGGGCCACACGAGACATGGAAAGCCATGTAAACCTACCAGATAGAGAAAGCTCCCCTCCCGCAGCAAACTTTATTCGTTTCACGTAAATCACACGATCGACTTTATATTTATATACGTCAATCATCCACTTTAATCAGCTCTAAGCTCCTTTTAATTAGTGGTTTCCTTTATGATTAAGCCTACTGCTTGGTGCTGAGTGCATAGATTAATTTATATAATGTTTTTCACAGTAAGACTGTTTATGTTAACGTGTGCAACTGAGACAGATCTTTTGTACTTACCATGTATTATTGCTTGTTAATTTAGGCATGATCTACATCAATATCCCATGCACTAACTTGTCTTAGTTATATTTATGGTTATTGGACATAATTTCTTACTTACATCCCATTTGGGTAATATTCTCACAAAATCTTAGTTTATCTTTTTAATTAACGAGATGGATAAAAATAAAAATAATAATCAGTTTTAAGGTCTTACAGTTAATTTGATTGTAACACCCAATCAGTTGTAAGGAGATTACACTCATTAAATATTTATGATGACAATTTAAAATTTTTAATAATATATAGATCTATTACTTGCGCATATTTAATTGTTGATTGGGTCTTACAACCAATTACACCTGATTATTATTCTTTGTTTATTTATAAAATAAGGCTCGTCATATGTTCATCCATACATAACCCATGTATGAAAATTAAGATGCTTGGGTTTTTGCCAAAATTCTTGACTTGGGGATCTTAAGTTGTGAATTTTAATTCTTTGTCATGCATGAACAACATTTAATGATATAAATTGTAATTATATATATAAATTCTAATTGACTAACGAGATAGATTGTAATAATTTAATATCTTAGATATCAACTATAAGTGACTTTAAAAATAAATCATATTTGAATGAAAAGATAAATTATAAATATTTGATTATTTTATTTTATTTTTTCAAGACAATTAGATAGACTCTTATTATTTAAAAGATATAAGCTGAGGTATTTTTATTATTTTTTTAAGAAATTGATATTAACGAGATTCAAACGCATGACTCATTATAAGAGGTATTTTTACTGTATTTTTTTTAAAAAAATTATATCTTGATTAACTGATTCTCCTTTCTTAATCTAAGGTGAGTATTATGTTCTAAGAGTAAATTTAACAATTCTTTTAAATTTCAACAATTAAATAATAACGTGTACCTTATTTAAAGCGGTCTTACACGTTATTATAGAAGGATTATTTATAAAATAGTCTTACACATTATTATTATATTTTATTTAAATTTCAATTATAAAAGCCTTACACCATGTGCATATATCCTTCTATTCATCTTATGATACTACAATCAAAAAATATATAGAGTTCTTCCCAATGACTAATTTAAGTTTACAAATTGATTGGAGTATTATTCCACGTCTAGCTGCATGGTTTATGGTTTAGATTGAAATAGCAGGGTATATATATAAGTTGGCCTTTGCTCTGTGGTCCCAAGATGACCTTGTTCTATGCGAAAGCGGAATGGGTGGGTGGCGCGAGGTCTGTGCATAAATACCCAAAACTTTTTTGCAAAACAATTAGAGAACATCGCCTGAACTTAGCCAGTGTTTCATACATGGGTTATGTTTTTTAATTTGCTAAGAGATATATTATCAGCTACTAAACTTGTGATCTTTGCTAAACCCCAGCATTATTAATAATTAATTATGGCATCGTTTAGTAGTCCAAAATTCTGGGCTTGGGCTCAACTGATTCGTCGAGGATTTAGACTGGATTTGACGTAATCTGAACTGTATTAGTCATGTAAGCGATGGGGGGGAGCTACAACGGAGTTTGACGGGAATGAGTGGATGACTGTATATAATGGGATAAAGTCTCACTTAGATAAACTTTTAATTCGGGCCGTTTAAGAAGTCAAGAAGTAGTTCATCCAATTACTATTTTTGTAAAGAACTTATTGTGTTTATCACATGGTCTAGCTACCTATCACATCAAAGTTGTAGATATAAGAAAACTTACTTTAAGTGGAGATTAATTTTATCCTTAAAAATATTCACTTACAGAAAAGGGAACTTTCTTTGCATAAGTGAATGGCTACTTGAATTCGTTTACGTTGTCGTTGTTATTATTATTATAAATTAATATAATTAAAATCAGGAATCATTATAACCGTTGAATTTTTTAGTAAAGTTATTCTCATTATTTGCCACGTGGTACAACTTAATAAGGGGGTGACAAAGGGGATGGCACAAAAATCTTTGGCTTTGACTAATGTTATTGTACTCTTTTGGATCCCAAAAGAATTTAAAATTATGATTTACATTCGACTATATTAGGAACATGATATGAATATATAGTTGGAGATGAATAAATTGACTTATTATTTTAAAAAAATAAAAAATTTGGGCAAGGAAAGGGCAATCAAATTCTTCTCGCATATAAGGGAGAGGATAGTTTTCTATTATGTATATATGAACAAATCAAAACCCTTAATAAAAATACTCTCCCTAGAATGAACAATTAAAATTATAAATAAATTGTAACATTCATATTAAAAAATAATATAAACTCATAAATAATAAAACCTAATGGGTTAATCTCACATTATTCGTGAATGGTGTTAGTGTTTACTATATAGGTTAACGAGAAAACTTTATTCTTTAAGCTAGTTTTTAAATTAAGAAAGACATATGAAACCTATTTTAAGTTTTTTTAAGGGCCTATAAGGCCCAACAATGATATCAATTTTTTAGGGGCCTATCTTAAGTGTTATAATAGACTTAGCATGTGTACCTAGTGTTATACTGAACCCAGCATGTCTGAGGTTAGGTTGATCCCATATTAATTATGAAAGGTATTGGTGACTTGTATCTAAGCTAATGAAAAAATTTTATTACTTGAGCTAGTTCTTGGATCAAGAAAAGCCTATAAAATATATTTGAAGTCTATTTTACGGGTTAATAGGGCCCAACAAAACCAACTAATTAATCGTCACACAATTTAATATAAGAGCCGTGCATACGCGTACAAGTTTTACTAGAAATATCTTATATTACCACAAAGTTTATTTTAATTTTTTTCTGATCGGGTACTATTCAAGTTTCAACACGTTTAATCTGACTATTCAAAGTCCAAGCTAAGGTTACCTATCACACTTTCTAACGGACGTTACAATATTCAAGACCCTACAAACTTCATAATCATAATATTTTTTGTATATAATTTACATTGCTTTGGGAAAAAAATTTTTTAAGTCATAATCATAATAATTGGTGGAGAAAGAAGTCGTCTTGACATTTGTTTCAGTTAGAACCGAAACGCGACCACATGAAAAACACCAAGTTGGAAACTTAGGATCCGACCGACGTTTGTTGCTTTCCATTTCCGTGGAACTAATTTGGCCACGTCTTCCTCGTACCCAACACATATTAAACCCAAGGGTTGTTGTATGTCCCATCAACCTGTCCTCCGACCATTTTATTTAATTATCGCTTCCTGTTCGGTCAATAAAAGCATTTTTCATGAGAAATTTTTTAGATCATATTTTTCATTTTAAGCATAATTTTATGTTATCCTATTTTTTTCAGTATTATTTAAGTCTTCGTATCTAATTTCTCAATCTCATTTTTTTTTCCAAAATTGCCTTTTTGTAAAAAAATTACGATATTTTGGCCTGTATTTAGTTAAATTTTAATGCCAAAAAAAATAATTTTAACACCTATTTTATGTATAATTTGAAATTTAGTTGAACATGATTTGGTATAATTAAGTTAAATATATTTAAAATATATCATGTACTGACTATAAAAATATTCAATATTATGGTTTTAAGTTTCAAAATTTCATCCAAAATGAAACAAAGAGTAGTAAGATTAGTTAACTAGCTAATGATTTGGAGCAACATTTGTTTTTTTTTATTGTTTTTGTTGGTGTAGTATGTTAATTTGTTTAATGTAAGAAGATGTCTGAAAATTGATCAATGGCTGCAATAAATATTTTATGAGCCAAAAAATACTCAGGAGGCAGGTGGCATGTTTTGGCCTTCTTCCAACCACGTATGCAAATGGAGTCATGCAGAGAAATTAGAAGCCCACCATCAGCCAGCGGCTTACTATGGTTTCGGACTTTAGTACTAATGAAAAGAGTACATTCATAATAACATTTTAAATGCCTCACCTATACAACTTATTGCAAGTTCAAAATCGACTGAATTATTTTTTCTGAAGAACCTGAAAGTTTTGTTCATCAATAAAAGGCCCTGCTACAAGCTCGCACAACAGATAGCAACACACCATATTTCTAGATTTCGGTAGAAACACACAACAACAAAGACATTGTTTCTATTAAACCTAGATATTTCAAAAGAAGAAGGTGAGAGTAAGGAAAATAGATATGAGAACAAGTTTAGATATATTGGCTAATAAGGCTTAAGGGTGAGTAATTATAAAGCGACCCACAAAATGTAATCCCTTAGCTGCCTCCAAATCTCGAAAAATTAAGACCGTTTGTGGACACTACACTTGGACGAGGTTTATAAAAAATATGTTTTAAGTAAAAAAGAAAGTTCAAATTTTGTAGAAAAGTTAGAAAAAAAAAAAAGCATACGCACGCACATTGGAGTCGTTCCAATTTATGGGCCTTGAACAGATTTGTCCGTGAGGCCCAAATCCAGACGATACATAGAGCCCAATAACATGGATTATCTTTTTATGTGGGCTTACTTTGGCCCATGGTTTGAACCAACATCAATTATGTGGCCCAACTCGGTTCACCACCATGAGGCCCTCGCTAGTTATTGAACAATGAACCATCTAATATTGAACCCAAGCATTACTGAGTATCTGTAAACTTAATGAAATATTTCTTATTGAATTTCTTTGTTTTTCTCTTTTTGGGTCATAAAGATTGCCAACAAATTTTATCAAGCATTATAAATTAAATGCCACGACAATAAAAGTATAATTGGAAAATTTAGTTAAATATATATATATATATATAGCTGGGCATACAAGAGAGGAAACATTATCGGGCCCAGAACCATTGCATGCTGATTAATATTGGAAAAGATATGACCATCCTCATTGTTAAGCACCATGTTTGTTCCCAATTAAACTCGCACACCACACTCACAACATATATAATGATAAGGTACCCATCGACTATCACATACGCAGGCGTGGTTGAAATCCATGCAACCATACATACCATACTAATGTCTCATATATTACAGATTACTTGCTTCAAATTATCACTGCTCAAACAATTTCATCCTTGCATGCGGAGGACCCATCCCTGAACACTGCTACTTTCTCCACCAGCACTCCTGTTTTGAATGACTGCCACTGGAGGAACAAATTGGGGGTACCTACAGCCCATGCAAATATATGAATCTATGGTAAAGAAAATTCAAGACAAATTCTTTTTAGATACTGAAAAGCATGGATCGTAATGTTGCTTCAAGTGTATCACGGACCATAGATAGATGAAGAAACATAAATACCCAATGTGCAAGGTGGGCTCAAAATCCATTGTAGTCGCCTGGTGAACATTCGCCACCACCGCTGTTTCAGGGTCCCAAGACCCTACATCAGCTTCCAGCTTCTAATATAGATGGTATTGTTCTATTTACTGCCATTGTCGAAAATAACAAGAGGAATATTGTCTTTTAAGAATGTAATCACACCTTGATCTTGAGCTGTTTGTTTATGTCTGCAAGATGGCGCTCCTGTTTGCAATGGATTAAAAACAAGTTTTCAATATATATACATATATATGTTGTCTTTAATGTTTGGGTAATGCAGGTTGATGAGTAGCGTCTTGCGGAGTTCTTCCATTTGCTCCGTCATTGTCTGGGTCTGCATGGCTGATGTGAGGGAATACGTAAAATCCAATTGGTTATTGTGCATTAAAACTGTGAATATAAAGTTTAATGCATTATATATATATTACCTTCCTTTGCCTAGTTTGGGAGAGAGACACTTCCGATTGTCTCTCCAGTTGTTGCAGCTCTTTGAAACTCAAAAGGACCTAGATCTTCTCCCAGCATATTTCTTGACATGCATCAAAATTTATGAGTTCAGAAAGCAATATTCGAATTGGCAAGTTTTTTGTCTAAATCACAAAGTGGTGTTAATTAGTGATCATCTAAACTTTGTCAAAACATATTACACTTTGAAGCATATATAGATCAAGTGCTAGTTTTCTTTGGTACGTAATAACCTTTGTGTACGCATTAAACTCTCGTACTTAGCTTTCAACTCTGATCTCCTGATACCAATTCTGCACAAACAAAAACCCAAAAATAAAATGAGGGAACAAATAGTTCATTAAACTATGCAATATTGATATTAGACAATTAATATATCACTGGTAGTGAAGAGAACCCTGAATTTCACGATCCGCAGGGTTATTTTCTTGAGGAACATAGCTGCACCTCTGGTACCTCTCAAGTGTCTTGGCCATGCTGGTTAGTAGAAAACAAAGATACAAAAATAGATTTATTCGTACAAAAACGTAATATTAAGGATCCTGGTATTTGTTCACTTTCCCTTAAAATATGCATATACAGTTCAAGTGAATAGCTGCAACTTAGTTTATAAAGAAATTTTGTTATTAAATTTTTGCTTTGGAAACAAATTATATATATTTTTTCTATATTTAGAAATGTTTGAAGGTTATCATGTGTTAATTTTTTAACTTCTCTCCACTTTAAAAAAAAGTTCTTTACTCTTAAAATGTGGAGAAAAGTGGACCCAAAAAAAGTGGGATGGATAAAAGTTCTCCAAGTTTTTTTGGCATGGAGAAAGTTTAAAAAAACATATATCACCTTCAAAATCTCCAAATATATAAAAAAAAATAATTATTTTTACTCAAAAAATTGACATGGTGAAGGCGTAGTCTATAGTCATTTTTTTAAAATGCGGAGAAAAACCAATTTTTATGTTGTGAAGGAAGTTTCAAACGTGTCTATTTCAAATAGCCTTAGTCTCGCGTTACTAATCTATAACTTTTTTAAAATTATATACTCAACAATTCAGTATAAGAAAATGAATACAGGGTTTTGGCGATAAAAAATTTGTCAACGAAGCTTCAAGTTGGTCGTTAGAAATTTCATTTCAAAAAATTTCTTCACATTGTAATACTTGCTCAAATTAATTAAAAAAATCATTTTGTTTTTACAAATTTACTTTAGCAGCTCGCTGGGAGATGAGCTAAATCCTTGTTCCTACGTACAAGAACCACCTTAAATACTGACCGGACACTACAACAAACGTATAAGATTTCGTCTTACAGAACTATAATCTTCCATGGATAGTACGAGTCAAGGCAACCTAGGTAGAATCTGAAACTCTCAAATGCAATGTCGGTTCTCAAGACATGATATAGATGATCGACGACAAGGAATTCAATATAAACATGGGCTCTGAGACCACAGTACCATAGAAATTATATATATGAAGACACAATCAATATTTCCTTGGAAAATGCAAACTATTATTTGTTTCCTTCAAACGCTTCAATGCAATGAGATCTGCATAACTTTGGCCGGAGTTTAATTGGTGATTAGCCATGAACTGGGATGAGCACCCAAGGCAACAATCTGGGTTTGTCTCGGCTAGCTAGCTGTCTAACATGAAGCATATATAGGCTTCTTCACTGATCATGCAAATGCTAATAACATTTATGATCAGATTTCTTCAATGTCGTCGACCTTGCTAGTTTTTTTATACGTGAACAATGGCAGATGTGTCATATTTGAATTATAGATTATTGAGTGATAGCTATTATATTGTAAGAATTATGGCAACTGATCAAGACAAACAATATTTTGAATAATTATGAGCCAGGATTCCGAACTCCTAGAAAATATATCAGCTCTCCTACATATACATACACTGTTACATTCCACATTACAAATACTTTATGTATTAGCAGTAAAATTTATATTTTCATTAAGTATTTTACGACAAGCAACATCTTAAAATCATTTTATTTCCTTAAAAATTAAGATCAACTTATATGTGTGGTAGATATATACCTCGGATGCACGAATCGGCCGATTTAAATCGGATCGTCGTCGCGCCGATCCGATTTCGGGGCCGACTCGGTCGGCCCCGAATCGGGTCATGAATCGGCGATTTTCGGCCGATTCCGACCGATTTAACTCGGAATCGGAATCGGCCGATTTAAATCGGAATCGGTTTTTATAAAATTACCAAAATACCCTAGGTATGATTTTTATTAAATTATTTAAGCATGGGTAAAATGGTAATTTGGATTTTAAAAACTTAAAATAAAACCCCTCTCCCCCGATTCCACCGTCGCGTTTGCTCCGCCGCCCTCTGCCGCGCTTCCGCCGTCCGACCTCAGCTCCGTCCGACCACGCCACTGCCGCCCGATTCCGACCTCAGCTCCGCCCTCCGCCGCGATTCCGCTGTCGACGCTGTGCCCGATTCCGAACTCAGCTTCCGCCGTCCGACGCTTCCGCCGCGATTCCGCCGTCCGACGCTACGCCCGACCTTCTGACCACCCCACCGCCGTCCGACGCTGCGCCCGATTCCGAACTCAGCTTCCGCCGCGATTCCGCCGTCCGACGCTCCGCCCGACCTTCCGACCACGCCACCGCCGTCCGACCTCAGCTCCGTCCGGCCACGCCACCGCCGCCCGATTCCGACCTCTAGCTCTGCCCTCAGCCGCGAGCCCGACCAAAAATTTGGGTAAATTTATATTTTTTTATTGAAATTGAATATTGTGATGTGCAAATTGTTATCTATGATGTTCTAATTGATTAATATGAAGTGCAAATTGTGATGTCCAAATTGAAATTTTGTGTGTGCGGTAAATTGTGATGTGCGAGTATGTGCTATGTGCAAATCGTGATGTGCAAATTTATGTATTTATGTTGAGAAATTATATAATTATGTATTTCAGGTATTTCTGTACTGAGTTGGCAAATTTTTGTATATGACCGATTTATACCGATTCAACTGAACCGATTCCTGGCCGATTCAGACCGATTCCAATTCCAATTCCCTGGAAAACCGATTCTGATTCCGATTCATGCAACCATGATATATACAAATAATAAGTAGATAATAACATATTGTATCTCATAGCTTTCAAAAAGAAAAGAAGAAGAAACATCCTAAAAAATTACGTACGAGTGAGTGAATTAGGAAGCAACTCAGATCTGACAAAAGAATATTTTCCCTGAAACCAAGGAGTCTCTAGTCACTGTCTACCTTATACTATTTTGGATCACTTCGTATATTGTTATGTGTTCACAACATAATTACATGCAGTTCAAGGAAGCAACTCAAATCTACACAATTTGTGTGCTAAAGAGAATGATAATTGCTCTTTTTCACAAGCAGCTAAAGGAACAAAGCTAGAGCTGTCACAAAGAAATTGTCACAT
>JAURVB010011361.1:0-50672 GCA_033002965.1 Piper betle | reverse complement strand
TTAAACGAAAAATATGATCATGGAAGTTCAAGGTATATATAACTCAAATATAGCAAAGTTCGTATGAAAGACTGCGTCGTTTACGCAACTTGTTAACGACTTACACCTCTTTTATTACTAATTAACTTGGAAGAACAGAAAACTAGAAGGAAAGAACAGTTTTTTTCATAAAAATCACAAGGGACCTACTTGTGCCCATTGCATAAGACTCATACCCGAATGATCAAGAGTCCAAGACTCTCCCATCAAAAAGATAACGATGGAAGATATAGAGTGACGTGATCTTAAACTACCAAGCAGCTAGCTGCTTTATAAAATCATGAGCTGGAATTTTCGTTGGTAGCTAGATTTTGGTTCAAGCGTCAGAGCTAAGGAGTCAAATTTCCCCTACGTACAAATGGAGAGAGAAGCCTAAATACAGATTAACATTTATTGATTTTAGATCTACAAAGACAAATACCCACAACTATTTAAGGATTTTACCCTCGTTGTTGATGAAAAAATGTGAACTTGGTGGCACTGATCAGGGAGAAATGAGATATAGATTATAAGATCAGCGAGTATAAGAAGAAGAAGAGTACCCGGCACTACCGAACTCATAAAGCTTGCGACGGCTAGAGAAGACGGTGGCATCACAAAGAACCGAAAGCTCATAGGCCTTCTCGAGCAGCCCATTCCTCCTCTCTGAAAAAAAGTAACCTGCCTGTTGATCTTGCTCTCAATCCTCTTAAACTCGACTCTTCCTCTCCCCAAGTTGTATGCGGTTCCTTCTCCAAAGAATCCAAAACCTCAACAATCTACCTTACTAACAAGCACATATTGTTAGAACTTTAATAACTTCAACTTAAAAATAAAACTTTAAGTTTAACCAAATTCTTAATATGATAAAACCACCTCTATAAAACCTTGATCTACTTCAGATTAAATCATCAAAAAATAAAATTAAATAACGGAAGCTTACATGAATCAATAAAGCAAAATGATTGATTCTTTATTATCTTAAGTTTTGATCTTTCAAATTCAATACTAGTTTTAAAAATTAAAGTTTCTAAACGATGGGATATAGAATGAAAATTAGGACCATAACCTCCTTATTTATACTTTTAGTTTCATAATTTAAGTATGACCCATTATAAAAGAAAAATTACGAAAATAATATCTATACATTGAATTTCACACATTTATTTATAACCTATAAATACCTAACTTTAATAAATCAATTAAATTTAGTCCAATTTTAAATAACATTACATAATATTATTCTATATTCATGTATGTATATGTGTGTATATATATATATATATATATATATATATATATAGCCACACACACAAAGATAATTGTATATAACTTTAGGAGTTCCAAAATAACATATATTATTATTCCAAAAGAATAATCTTATCTACCAATCAATATTAATATAGGATCAAGGCGATTTTCGTTATATTTATTGTAACTAAACTCATCTAAAGTCACATACATCAACATAATTAAATGACATAGATTAAGTGTGGATGTGTAGTATGCAAATTACACATAATTTGATTTGAATATGCCTATTTTCAACTGGTCCAATTTTATGAGATCACCAAAACAGAGTGAAAGAGTAAAACATAAACCAAATACAGTAACAAAATAAACACTCACTAAAGTAACATATCATCAAATGATACAACACCTATATAAGCAACATGCTCATTAATGACCTTGGGCGGTAGACTTTTAGTGGTCTTTACCACTCCGCAACTATAGAATTTGTCCCAATATGCTCTATAAAGACTTTACCGAAACTTTACCACTCTAAATTTTCTTTCAGAACAAGGAACTTTATCACTATGAGCTCCTGTTGTTATTTGAATAGAATACTTCAGACTGATTGTCACAAAATAACTTAAGTAGTCTTTCAATATTATCAATAATGCGCAACCCTGTGACAAAATTCCTCAACTATATTCCTTAATTAGATGTCTTATAACAAGTTATGAATTTAGTTGTCATGGTGGGAAAAGCTATGAGTGTCTGCTTAGGACTCCTTCAAGAAATAGCTCATCCTTCAAGAAATAGCTCATCCAGCAAGAAGGTAGACATAACCAGAAGTGGATCGACAAATATCTTGACATCCAGCAAAATCAGAATTAGAATACCCAATGATCTCAAGTTGATCTGACTTCCGATATGTAAGCATGTAATGTTTTATTCTCTTAAGATACCTCATGACTTTATTAGTGGCTTTCCAATGATCCAATCTCAGATTACTTAAATATCTCCCCAACATTCCAACAATATAAGCAATATCTGAACGCGTACATACTTGAGCATACATAAAACTTTTCACTGCTAAAGCATAAAGAATCTTTTATATTTCATTTCTTTCTATGTCATTTTTAGGATATTGAGTTAGACTGAATTTGTCTTCTATAAAAACAGGGGTATCTCCTAGTTAACAACCTTGCATGCCAAATCTCTTAAGCAACTTTTCTATATAGGTCTTTTGTGATAATCCGAATATACATTGAGAACGATTCCAGTGTATTTAAATTCCTAATACAAAAGACGCATTTTTAAGATATTTTATTTCAAATTTCTTTGATAAAAATCTCTTGGTGTCGTGCAAGAAACTTAGATTAATATTGGCAAGCAATATATCATCAACATATAAAACTAGAAAAATATATTTACTCCCACTAAACTTACGGTATATACAATCATTAATCATATTCATCTCAAAACCAAATGAGAGAATAACTTGATGAAATTTGTGATACCATTGACGAGAAGCCTACTTAAGTCTATAGATGGATTTCTATAATTTGCAAACTATATTCTTTGAATCTCCCGATACAAAATTTTCTAGTTGTACCATATAAATTGTTTCATTAATGCCACTATTTAGAAATGCCGTCTTTACATCCATCTGATGTAACTCAAAGATCAAAATGTACCACTAATGTCATAGTTATTCTGAATGAGTCTTTCGATGAAACTAGAAAAATCTCATTATAATTGATGCCTTCCTTTTGAGTAAAGTCATTCATAACACGACGAGTCTTATATCTTTCTACATTAATTTTTAAATCCTTTTTGGTTTTAAATAGTCACTTACAACCAATAGGTTTTGCACTTTTAAACAATGGAACAAGATCCCAAATGTCATTATCTTTCATGGACTTCATATCTTCATTTATAGCATCAATCCACTTTTGAGAATTAGAACTCTTCATGGCTTGATGAAAGTTAATTTGATCATCTTCCATAATTTCAATATTATCCTTATGTTCTTAGAGAAAGATGATATAAGCATCTAAAATTATATTTTTCCTATCTTTTATGGATTTCTTCAATGGCATTTGCTCTTGAGGCTATTGATTTTTCTCTTTAGGTATAATTGGATGAATGTGATTAGGGAGAGTCTGGACATTATCTTGTAATTCTTGTATTATTTCTTGAACAACATCATAAATATGGTCTTGATTATTGTCAAGAACAATCATGGGAAGAGAAAAATATTCTTTAGTCTCTAACTTTATTTCCCCCTCCAAACTCAATATTTTCAAAGAACCGGGCATTTCTCATCTCAAAGAATGACCTTATTGTAGGATTATAAAACTTATACTCTCTAGACCGTTCAGAATACTCAACAAAATATCTACTAACTATTCTTGAGTCAAATTTCTTTTCATTTGGCCTGTAAGACCTTGCCTTATCTGGACAACCCAAAATGTGTAAATGTTTAATACTGAGTTATTTTATAGTCCATAATTAATAAGGGATCTTAACTGTTGCCTTTGTCTGTACTCTATTAAGAAGATCTGCTACTGTCTTTAGTGTCTTCACCTCAAAGTGAATCAGGTAAAGTAGTATGAGCAATCATACTTCTTATCATATTTTTTAATGTTTGATTTTGTCTCTCAACAATACCATTCATGCTAGGAGTACATGACATTGTAGATTATGGGACAATTCCGCACTCTTCTAGGAATTTGGGAAATGGTTCTGGATATTATACACCTGATCCATCATATCTACCATAATATTTACTACAACAATTAAATCTAATAGTTTTAATAGTTTTGTCAAGTTGGTTCTCAACTTCAGCCTTATATGCATTAAATACGTCTAATGCTTGAGACTTCTCATAAATAAGATAAAGGTAACCATCACGAGAATAATCGTATATAAACGTAATAAAATATTATTGAACATTCTAAGAAGCCATAGAAAATGTCCTACAAATGTCTGTATGTGTTACTTCTACGACATTTGAAGATCTATTGACACCTAGTCTCCTTATATTTGTTTGTTTTTCCTTAATGCACTCAGTACAAACTTGAATATCTGATAAATTAAAAGAATCAAGAACTTTCTTTGTTAGAAATGTGTCCTAAACGCTTATGTTAGAGTAAAGCAAAATTCTCATCGGTTAATTTTCTTTTTGCACCACTTAAACTTATATGCAAAGTTTCATTAAAAAATGCAATAGTATCAAGTAAATATAGATTATCATAAAAAACAAGGAACCCGTACCCACAATATTTGAATTTAGAAAAAACTAAACTTATTATTTCTAAATGAACAATAGTAACCAGATTTATCCAATATAGAAGTAGAAATCAAATTTCGTCTAAAAGACAGTATTACATGTCTCTTTCAAATCTAAATAATATCTTGTCTTCCATAGTAATCTAATAATCTTTATTACTTCAACTATAACTTGTGTGAGTAGTAGCACTCGAATCTAGCCACAAAGTGGGTATTGATATTTAAGCAAAATTAACCCCAAAACAAACAAAATTAAGAAGAGGACCTTTTTTACATGCCAAACGTGATACTTAATGCATTCCTTATTCCTATATCCAGGTTTACCATAAAAGAAACAGTAAGAACTTGATTTTCTTCTTATTTTTGTCCTGATAAGTACTAGCCATGTAACACCCCAAATCCGGTCCATGCTCGAACCGAACCGGCATGTTACAGGCCCCGGTTAGGTCGGCTAACCCGAACCCAACTCGCGCGGATCTAATCTCGGCGTCTTAAGATGAAGATATTACTCGTCATGCATGGATGAATGCACAAAATCCTAACATGATACTACATGGATGACATGCAAATTAAATTACACACCATCACAATTACGATCAAAATCGATGAAAATTCTAAAATAAAACGGACAGAATTTCCCCTAAAAGTGCAATTAGGGTCACCCTGTCAAAATACTATATATAAACATATATGTAAACATGTATCTATACATCACGCAACTTCTTTCACACAATCTGTCATCGTGTCTTAGCATTCAATCATGTCACATTATCATATCTTATCATCATCTCATGACATTCAATCATATCATACCATGTCTTAGTATTTCACAACACCCACAATATAATAGTATCATAAACAAAACATAACTACTCAATCGACTGACATGTGTGCAAGTGACAACAATACTCGTCCGTCCAAGCTGGCTCCTCCAACTCTGATTATTACCTACATATAGTATAAAGACACGTCAGTAACAAGTGTTACTGGTCCGGAAAATAAAATAACTATAACAAGCTGGCTATGAGAGCAAACTCTCATATGAAAGAAACCATCATATACTCCACGTGAACACTCTGAAGGGCACTACTGAGGAGCCACTGGGCTGCAGACCCGATAGCATCTCGAACTTACTGATCTGCTGCTAGTACTGTGCCGCTCTCGGCACTTCTTTTCAGTACTTTACGTGAAACTTTATCCTAAGCCCTCTCCTTACCTCCATATTTCTCCTGGCCTTGAGCACGAAGGCCGAGTACTCTCAGGCAGTTGCCTTTAGTACCATTTGAACCACAAGTCCGGACATGCGCTGTACTAAACAGTACTCGTTAACCTCCACGTTCTCCGGGTGTGAGGAACTCAAACACGGAGTTGTCAGGATCGCTCGAGAATGGAACAATCCGCTGGCACTAATCTAGAGCCCGCTTTGACTGTCACAACATCCGCTTATGGTACGTGCAGTCGGTTTCTCCATCTCTCGTCTTACTGAAAACGCAAAAACTACATATATATAGGGCTGGGTAGGGATTTATATAATAGGCCCGAAGGCAACTTGTGGTGATCTTGTTTTCGAAATCATCCTCGAGGGATCTCATCCTCGAGGGTTATTAATCCGAAAATCTGTTCGGCTAGATGGCCCAAGTTAAGTGGGATCCAATAAAACACCACTTAACCCCTCCTGCAAATAATAAGATAAACATACAATAGAAAGACGTAAAACAGAGTCGAGTCCTAAACGGACCTGGTAGAAGCTCTAAGCATATCATCGCTCCTAGACGACGAGCTCTTACTACGTACCTACACATCAAAACTAAATACTAACGCCCGCTAACTAAATGATGCATCAAACGTAATGAACATCACACACAATTCAATCATCAACCATAACAAGCAACAATTATAAATGTGAAAGTAATTCCAACTTATCCTATTAATTATATTTCCTAAGTTACGTTGTACTCGATTATCATGCTCAAATTTACTTTAGTTCATCAGATCACTTAACTATCATTCCCTGTTAATCACATCCTGCACATCTTTACTTCATTCATAATCTGGCATTCATCATGACAACTAGTTAATTCTAGCATGCTATGCTAACAATCATAATCAATTTTAAATAACTCAATCGGAGGTAATTGTACCTCACGTAGTCGGCAATCGGCGACGGCTAGGGTTCCGTCACGTGTCTTGGCGCTCATCGGCATTTGAAGCTCGAACAGGCTCGACTGGGTGAGCCCCGCGGAAGATCCGGTGAATTCCGGCGAATTCCAGAAATTCCGGTTTTTCAACGGTTTTCGGCGGTTTTCCGGCAGCTTCCAGCTACAGTCACCGGCGGCGTCTACTAGCCGAAAAGTGGTCATGTTGGGTACCCTTGGAACCGGCTCGGCGAGCCCGACTCATCTATGAGGTCGACGCGGCCAACAGAGGTGGCGGCTTGTTGGAAAATGCATAAAACTGAGCCGGTGGTGATGGTGGCTAGATCCGGCCGAGCACGGCGGCAATGGCCTCCGTTCCGGTCGGGGAAGGTCGCTGGAGGGCTGAGGGTGCTAAGGCGACCGACCAATCGCGGCGGTGCTGGTCGCCAGTGGCGGAATCGGCAACGGAAGCACAACGTGGGCGCGGCGTCGTGGCGGCCCGATGGGGGTAGGACTTGGTCGGGGCAGCACGGCGACGTCATCGCAGGGCTAGGCGGCGACGATCGGCAGTCGAGCGGCGTCGGCAGCGACGGCGGCGATGCGCACAAGGGCTGCGTCAGGCAAGGGTTTGGGGAAGAAAAGAAGGGTGCGGGGGTGTGTGGTGGCAAAGTCGTAAATATTACTTGACTCGTCTCCGACTCGAGTCAAAATAATATTTAAAGTAGTAAAAAATTTCCAAAAAATTTGGGAAAAATCCCATAAAATCAAACAACACCAAAAAAATTATAATGATATGCTCTAGAACTATCAACCCACCCAAAATGCCCGTAACGCGTTCTAACACGGTAAACGGCCTAAAACTAATTTTACGATCCATTATATATCATAATAATAATAAAAAAATGAACTGCATACTCTCATATATTCTGATAACTCATTCTTTTCTACTGTGTTCATGACGTTATCATCATATACTTGGGTACACATGACCCTCATGGCTCATACACGAGATCGACGTCGGCTCACTACACGTGTTCTGAAACTGACTAGACTCGAAAATAATGGTCGAACCGACCGGTTCTGAATATAAAACCCTGACTCGAATCGTGGGTTTTACAAGCCAAGTAGGCACTTTCAACTTATTCTTGCTTCAACCTTTATTCTTTTTGCACACAATAAGAAATGAGGTCATTAAGAGTCCATTTATCATTTTGACAATTATAACTGACCTTGAATTGACTAAATTGTGCTTAAAGAGAAATTAAACGAAATGCACGAGTAAATCATCAGATAACTCTAACCTTAGAACTTAATTTTTAAAGCAATATTTGACATTTCTAAGATGTACTCTCTTATGCTTGTTTTGCCTTTAAACTTTATTGAAATTAAGTTCGACAAAAGCGTACTTGTTTCAACCTTATCATTTTTTACAAAATGTTTTTCAATTTCTTTAAGAAACTTAATGGTTGTAGTAACATTTTCAGACACATCGCCCCTTCTCAATGTCCCACTTTTCCTTAATGAAACTTTTATCTGTAAGAGAGAAGGTTATTCAGTCCTTAACACAAGGGCAAGATTCATGCAATCGAGAACGATTATCAAGCTCTCTTTTAATCCTTAAAATTATCTTTAAGCATTAGAACTGAATTGATGTTGGCAGAAATCATATAAGCAGATTGATTAACCGAAAAATGAAACAAAACAACATGCACCTAATAAGATTAATAATTCAAACAATGGTTAATCCCATCATCAGATACCTAGCACAACATTAATATTTAGTCTTTGACAGAAATATTTATTTATAAGTGGTACTCTTAGTGAAATAGTCAAATATAGAAAATAAATCTTGTCAAATAATAAACCTTCCTTTGGGCCGATTTAAATTTATTATCCACATGAAGCTTTATAATTACTCATATTTATTATCACAAATGAATCTAAATGCAGTAATCAAATGTGGGCAATAAATCATGTCAAATAATAAACTTTTCTTTGAGCCGATTAATATTCACATGAATTAAATACCCACAACCGTCTTCATATTAAAAAATAAATTAATTTCCATTAGAAGCTTCTTTGGTAATATATTGTAGTCTTTAATAAATTCTAAAATATTAATCATAACTGAACCATAATTTGAATTTAATAATCCCATAAAACTGAAAAGGTTATAAAAATATCTTTATTTGAAAATTTATGAAATTGTAACTTTTTGAAACTTTATTTCCTTACCTGATATTTTACTATAAGAGGACCTTAATTTGAAAATAAATATCCTAAAGATAATAATTAATATCGAATTTTGGGAAACTCCCAATGAGTTAAAGACCTTATCAATTTATTCTCTCTTACAAATTAGTATTCTGAATCTTTTAATCAAATCAACTTAATTTTCAATGCTCTAATATGAAGTTGGTTGTGATGCCACTTATTAGAATTTTAATAATTTAAACTTAAAAATAAAATTTTAAATTTAACCAAATTGTACAGATGATAAAACGATCTCTATAAAACCTCAATCTACTTCAGATTAAATCATCAAGAAATAAAATTAGATAGTGGAAGTCTACCTGAATCCATAAAAACAAAATGATTCTTTATTACCTTATGTTTTGATATTCCAAATTTAATACTAGTTTTCAAGACCAAGATTTCTAAACGATTGGATACCAGAACAAAAACTAATTATGAATTCAGAGACTATAACCTCTTTATTTATACCTTTAGTTTTATAATTTTAATTTGGCTTATTATAAAAAAATTATAAAAATAATATCTACACATTAAATTTCACACTTTTATTTATAGCCCATAAATACTTAACTTTAATAGATTAATTAAATTTGACAAACCTTAAATAATAGCCCATGATAAAATTTTAAATTTATGTATATATTTATGTCCAACATCTAATGCATAAATCTATGGCAAATCAAGAAGAGGGAGAACAATTAGTCCGTAGCATATGTAAGAATAACGAGGACGCATGATTCTTATATCTATGGGTTACTAGTTTTGAGACGTATTTATTGCATGGGCGAGGTAAAGATCTAAGTTTCTTCGATAACTGTTGGAGGAGTCTGCAACTCTCTCATACTACTCTAGGAACAAGTTTCAGATGCTTTGCTAATTGCTACCTCTTCTTCCTTCCTCTTCTCCTCCTTGTGCAACCACCCTTTTCAAGCCAATGCAAATGCCTACTAGTTACAGCAATTTTTTCTGCTTCTCATCTTTTACCCAATAGCCGCAATCTACTATCTCTCTACTATTCTCCTCTTTTTCTTTTCTCTAGTGTGTGTCTGACCTCTCATTCTCTTTCTCCTGCAGCTTGTTGCACCTAGGATATGGCTAGTGAACTATAGCTGGACAGGGATTGATATGGAAAGTTGATTCTCTATTTCTCTTTCGTTGCACAGACGATATGCCCGCGAACTGCAACTGGACAGGGATTGATGTGGAAAGTTGAGTTTTTTTGGCTCCAACAGCTCTCTCTAAGTTGGCTCCACTTCGCTTTCCGGTTAAAACTCCGTACTCCATGCTAATTTATTTTCGAGTAAAACTTCGTCGATTACTTTGACTTATTTTACAAACGACCCTCCGAATCAAGTTAACAAAGGTAAGAACATATTATCTTTAAAAAAATAGTTAAATTAATATTTTTAAATAATATAAATTATATATTTATCAATTTCAAATATCATAAGAATAATATATGATAATTTTATACAATTATTTATTTATATAATTAAAATTTTAATATAAATGACTCTGAATCAACCTAAAATATGACATTCCGAATCAAGTTTAAGTTTTGAGTTTTAGGACAATGAATCTAATTATTTGGAAGAGTAGGTTGAGTAACCATGTTTTTTAAATTTGGACCTCATTGAATACGCCTTGTGTTCCTTAGGTGTTATAATTTAGTTTTCCAATATTTTTAAATTTAATTTAATTATTACAAATGCGAATATATTTTAAGGTGCGAGTATTCTAGCAAAGGTGGTCACTACGGACATAGTTAAGGTGAAATATTAAACCCTTGTAAAGGATTTTTTTAATGCCAAAATGAATATTTTTTGCAAGTATCGAATATTGGATGCAACAAAAATTCATATACATGTTGGACACAACCATGGAAAACCCAAGCTCTAATCTGAATCGTTCAATCATAAGAATAACCCAGATTTAATTAAAAAAAACAAAAACAAAACCCTCCACCCCTTCCATTGCTGCCAACCAGGTTTCGGCCATTACTGGCTGGCTGTTGCTAGAACCTAGTTGTCGACCAATTTTTTTTTATGGAATGCTAGATTTGGCCATTATCGGCTAGGTCCAGCTACCATTAGCTAGACCTAGCCAAATTTGGTTGAGGGTTTTTGGTGCGATCGGATCTAGCCATCGCTGGCTAGGTTTGGCTGCAACAGAAACTTTATGTTTTTTAAAAGCACAGCCAAATTTGGCCGCCGCTAGCCAAACCTCAACATCCCTTGCTAGATCTAGTCGCGGGACGACTAGGTAGGCCCACGGCGGCTGGACTTGGCCTGTGGCATCCAAACCTAGCCTTTAGCATCCGGACTTGAATGGCAACGGCTAGATATAGTCGCACTGCCCATAAGGTCGTACGACCTTATCTATGGCCACGCGACCGGCCATGACTGGCTTCCCCGTGGCCAGATTTGGCAGTTGTGACTGCTGGCAAATGCCATTAGGGGAGGAGGTTTTTTTTTTTTTGAAAAAATAGAGTTGGTTGTCTTTATAATTAAACGGCCCAAATCAAACTTTGGGGCTATATATATATATATATATATATATATATATATATATATATAGATTATACCTATGAAAAATAATAAAATATTTGGGTTGGTGAGTGGTATGAGGGATGTAATGGTCCCTTATGTGCACATTGTGTTATATTGTGAGCTTTGGTAGGGCTGCCACCATACGTAGTTCGATAAAGACTCGTACTAACTTAACGATATTTAACCTCTGTTGCACGAATTGGCCGATTTCGTGCGGAATCGGCCGATTTAAATTGGATCGGCGCGATGCCGATCCGATTTCGGGGCCGACTCGGCTCGGAATCGGCCGAGTTCGGCCGATTCCGACCGATTTAATTCGGAATCGGAATCGGCCGATTTAAATCGGAATCGGTTTTTTAATGAAATTACTAAAATACCCTAGGTATGATTTTTATTAAATTATTTAAGCATGGGTAAAATGGTAATTTAGATTTTAAAAACCTAAAATCAAACCCGCTCCCCCCACGCCGCCGCCGCTCATCCGCCTGTTTCCGTCCTCCGCCGTGCACCCCGACTCCGGGCTCGCCGCCGACCGAGCTACTGACCTCGCCGCCAACCTCGCAACGTCGCCGCCGAAGTGTGGCCGGACCGAATCGGGCTGTGACGCACGAATCGCCGCCGACTCGCTACCGCTCCGGGCCGCCTCGCCGCCGGCTACGGGCCGCTGACTGTTTGTCAGACCGGGCTGCCGACATCCTCCGACATCGCCGCCGCGAGACTCGCCGCCGACCGGGCCGGCGGCGGCGGTGGGGGTAAAGAGTGGCATTCTCGTAATTATAAGTTGACTCGAGTCTAACTCGAGTCTAACTCGAGTCAAAAATAATAATTAATTCTAAATAATTTAAAAAATATTTAAAAATATTTAAAAATATCAGAAACTATAATACACAGAATAATATCAAAATAACATCAATACCCAATTTTAATATATTTATATTATAAATTATCAAATTATTATATATGACCGATTAAATTAATTTGGACCGATTCAACTGAACCGATTCTTGGCCGATTCAGACCGAATTCCGATTCCGATTTCGACTCCCTGGAAAACCGATTCCGATTCCGATTCTGATTCATGCAACCATGTATTTAACATAAGCTTTTTTATTCACCGCTTTTATATTCGACTTGGAGTTTGGAAGCACTCGTACATTTGAAATTTATTTCGTTAGATGAGTTTCTAAAGGACTAGGGTATAGCTCGAGATATTTAACTGCTTAGAGAACAATTAAAAGGAGCATCGCATAAGTTGTAACATTAACGATATTTTGACTTCTTAAGTGGTAAATATTATACTTGAAATTTATTTAGCACTGACATGAAACTATATATATAAGTTGAGACGGTAATTATTTTACTTAAAATCTATTTAGCGTTAACTTGAAACTCCATATATACACGTTGCAATTCTTGGGCCAAATATCTATCGATTATAATATAATATTAACTTATTTTTGTGTAAATGTAAACCCCTAGGGTGCTAAAAAGATGGGTCGTTATAGTTGACTAATTTTGGCCAACAAAATTATACATCAAATTTAATGACCAGCCAAGATAAGCAGTACTAAGTTCAACCTAATGTGAATTAATCATTTAGTTTTTGGTCGTTCGGGGGGTATGTAGACAAGTCATGCACATAAAAAAAGGCCCCAATTGACTTTTCGCTTCTCATTAATTAGATTTTGGTGTTTAAGTATCCAAAATATAGTCACTCAGACGTAAACAATTGTCTTAGCTACTTGAAAAGACCAGACGGTTTGAAAATATTTTGTTTTCATACTATGAATACAAATTAAAATAGTTTGATTAATTTTCATGAAAAGATTATTTCAACGATGTAATAAAGAGCTAAATAGTCAAATATTTGCAGCCTTTGTCACAAGACCTGCCAAAATTATTATCACGTTGTGTCTTGTTGTCTCTCAAGTCTCAAATACTTTCATATATTGGAGAACTGACTTCACCTTGCATGAGTTTGGCTGGGCAACATCATGTGAGAGAGAGAGAGATTTTGTATCTTTAGTCGCCAATCTCAGTTGATTTTCTTGGGATTGTAGTTTAATCGGTCAAAGCACCGCCCAGTCAAGACGGAAGCTGCGGGTTTGAACACCATGAATCCCGACCTAGGATCCGATCCGATGAATCGACCGGTACTAGGCACGAAAATTCGTTCTTCTCAGCATCAGTTGTGATAATATTTGCTGTTCTCTGTCATCTTCAAGAACCTTTCGGAAATCAGCAAAGCTGTATCTCACTTAGCTACTAATTCTAATTTAGTTTGCTAGGGTACTCCAGTTTTCTTGTCTCTTGCTTTGAACTGCCTTTTTTTATTTTATTGCAGTTTCTGTCTTTGCTTTGGGGACAAAAAAATAGTTAGGCGAATTCTGGAGGCTTGGTACGTCGACATAGCATTTTCAATAGTCGGTGCTATCATGCCTACTTCACGCTGGTCAATTCTTTTATATAATTACCATAATTTTGGTCAACTCATCTTTGGATTCTGATTCAAGAAAGGCATAGAGTGACTAGATTTGAGTTGCTTAATTTCAACTCTTCTAAATAATTGAATATTTTCACCTTGGTTGCATGAATCGGAATCGGAATCGGAATCGGAATCGGTTTTCCAGAGAGTCGGAATCGGAATCGGTCTGAATCGGCCAAGAATCGGTTCAGTTGAATCGGTCCAAATTAATTTAATCGGTCATATATAATAATTTGACAATTTATAATATAAATATATTAAAATTGGGTATTGATGTTATTTTGATATTATTCTGTATATTATAGTTTCTGATATTTTTAAATATTTTTTAAGATTTTTTAAAAATTATTTAGAATTAATTATTATTTTTGACTCGAGTTAGACTCGAGTCAACTTTTAATTACGAGAATGCCACTCTTTACCCCGTCGCCGCCGCCGCCGCCACCGGCCCGGTCGGCGGCGAGTCTCGAGGCGGCGATGTCGGAGGATGTCGGCAGCCCGGTCGGACGAACAGTCAGCGGCCCGCAGCCGGCGGCGAGGCGGCCCGGAGCGGCGGCGAGTCGCGGCGATTCGTGCGTCACAGCCCGATTCGGTCCGGCCACACTTCGGCGGCGACGTTGCGAGGTCGGCGGCGAGGTCGGCAGCCCGGTCGGCGGCGAGCCCGGAGTCGGGGAGCACGGCGGAGGGCGGAAACGGGGCGGCGGCGGGCGGACGAGCGGCGGCGGCGCGGGGGAGCGGGTTTGATTTTAGGTTTTTAAAATCCAAATTACTATTTTACTCATGCTTAAATAATTTAATAAAAATCATAGCTAGGGTATTTTAGTAATTTCATTGAAAAAACTGATTCCAATTTAAATCGGCCGATTCCGATTCCGAGTTAAATCGGTCGGAATCGGCCGAACTCGGCCGATTCCGAGGCCGAGTCGGCCCCGAAATCGGATCGGCATCGCTCCGATCCGATTTAAATCGGCCGATTCCGCCTGGAATCGGCCGATTCGTGCAACAGTGATTTTCACTAGTAGGAAAATTGATATCAGCCACGGGACTCCCGACACAATTGTCCCATGATCACTCAATCGTGACGATACTGTGACATATTTTGTGACAAGTAAAATTTTGTCACGATTTATGCGTGGCAATAACCCGATTTCAAACTACTGTTTTGAAACTGTGGGGGAAAAAGGGCATTATATATCAATTATACATACAAATATGCCTTAATTGAGTGTGTGTGATTATATGCATGTATTATTATTATATATTATTATTATTATTATTTGGATGATCTCTGATTTAATCGATTGAGTTTGGTTAACATGTATATATTATTATTATTGAAAGAAAAGCAAATTATGATAAGTACTTTTTCCTTACTTTAATGTAAACTAATCATTTGTTATACATAGGTTAACTTTTTCTTTTACGTCTATCACAAGTAATTAATCTCTTTAACCAAAAACTTTAAGTCGTGTTATTATTTGAAGTGAGGTGATTTATTTGCGGTTATTTTGAATAATGACCCATGACCAATTTATAATTATCCGCTTACATATAGTGAGTTATATTCTATTTGGTTTAATAAAAAATTTTAAAAATAGGAAAAAACAAAAACAGGACGTTATGAGTCAAATTTTGGAACGAACTTTGCCGAATGAACGCCTTATTATGATCTATATAAATTTGAAATTTAAGCTCCATATTTTGATAATAGAAAATGCAAAGCTTAGCGTCAGAAATTCCTTCAATAACCCTTATCACAAAAATTCTTCTTATTTGTGTGGAGTATGTGACTATTAATTAATATTAATACTTAGATAAAAAATCATTGTAATTAATTAACCGAGGACTGGGATTAGACTCTATTATTTATGGGATTAGACTCCCACATATATCAGAAGTGAGCCCGTGTCAACTAAAAGCCCATTTAAACTGATCCGGCCCATGGGCTTCATTTTTCCCTTGTGTTTCTTCCCCCCCCCCAGGATGGGCCATCAAATACGCAATAAACCTGATTTATAGTTTAAAAAATGGCATGCTATACAGAGTAGGCTGAATTCAGACTTCAAATCGACTAATTGCTGTATATATTATGTATTCAATCCAACAAAAAAAATTACGTGAAATTAAAGTACATGAAAGTATTGGTTCGACCAAATAAAAAAATAATATATTTTTGTAATTTTTCATTTTATTTTAAAAGACATTAACAAAAATTTGCTCGGTCAAAAGTGATTATGTCTCAATGGAGTATGCCTCGAGTAGTTAGCCAGTAAAGTCAATCCCGAGAATTTTTAAAGTTAAAAAAGAATTTTAAAATCTGTCTCGATTTAGACAGAGAGATCAGACATTGTTCAAGTCCAATTTATATCAAAGACTTTAACTCAAACCCAAAAACTGTATAATTATTTACCTTAAATTCATAACTAAACCCAAACCTATTCAAAAGAGACTGAAATTAATTGACCAAATTAATTGACCAAATAATTACAAAGTTTATATTATTATATTTACTTTGTTGAGCCCAGCTATGAAACCAGGTCATTTCGCGTTGCAGTGGGAGGAAAAATTGAAGCATCAGGTTGACATTAAGGCCTCATTTTTCATGATATAATATAATAACAATAAACATAATAATAAGGGATCCTTCCAACAAATGATGATTAAAACGAGATGGCATGTAAACCATTTTTTGGTTTATGTTAATTCGGTCCAAAATCATATGCAAAGACAGGATGGCAAGCCATGGACACGCAATTGAGGTTTTCATGCTTTTATTTAAAAGTACTAATTTACTTACTCAAGCCAGGGGTTAAAACATCCTAATAAAAAATATTTTTTCCAATGCAATATAAAATATTTAAGCTATTACCTTATAAATGTTATAAAAGAGGCCCAATTTAATCATGAAATGAACAAGCCAAACAGAAAACAAACAAAATGTATTTAAGGTCTATGTCTATTTTTTAGGTGAAATTAATTTTTAGGATAAAAAATGTTAGAAAAGGACATGTTTTTTCCTTATTAATCAGATAAGTTTTTTCTCATCATTCAATATTTTTATTAGGATATTGATTTTTTTACATAAAATTCAAATTAATATTAAAAAATCGTAACATATACTTAACTAACATAATAAAATCTAATTAAATTTGTCTCCAAGCTTTAAAATTATTTAAAATATATCAATTTCGAAATTATTACTTTTAACTTTATTTTTAACTAATATAACTGAATAAATTAAGTCCACTCTAATAGCAAAGGATATATTATGCATAATATCGTAATTTTTATTTGTACTCGAGCAAAATATTAGCATATATACTACCACTCTTTTTTTCTTAAATTTTTTTAAGAAAATAATAATAATAATAATAATAATAATTTTGAAAAGATAATAATAATAAATTTTAATAATGATAATTCAAATTCAAGAACGCAATTAAATCCGCTAACCTAATTTGTTAAGGAATTGAGCGGGCCCCACCGATCCCGCGTTTTCCGCCCTCACTGAAGCCTGAAATCTCCGCCCCGCTCTCCCTCCCAAACCCTTCTTCCCCAACTGCCGTCGCCGTCGCCGCCGCCGCCATGGCCACCGCCGCCGCTGCAGCTGCTTCCGCCGATTCCGACCATCGGACTCCGGCGGCGGACCCCGAGCCCACCTACAAGACCAAGCTCGTCGAGTACTTCGGCCGCTTCGTCCCCATCGTCCTCCAGAACGACAACGGCCCCTGCCCCTTGATCGCAATCTGTAAGCACCCCTCCCCCTCCCCTCCCTTTTTTACCCCGATTTTCTTGATTTCGATCGTCGATTGTTTTTTCTTCGTCGCAATTCGTCAAGAATTTCGAATTTTTCTGATGTGCGAAATGTGCGGGGGTTTTGATGTTCTGAATCGCTTTTTGATCAAGGCAATGTGCTGTTGTTGAAGAATCTGATCCAACTGAGTTCGGAGGATTCGGAGGTTCCTCTCAAGAAGCTGCTCTCGCTCGTCGCCGAGCGGTTGCTTGATTCCAACAGCCATGTGCAGGTACTCGTTTGGCATTCTAAATCCAACATATTTGGCGGTTAAATTGGATTGGATAGGGGTTTTGTGATTCGGGGATGCTAATGCGTTCTTTTTCGATTTGAGGACCGGATTGAAGGATGGGGATGCGGGTTTCGTGAAGAATCAGCAGCAGAACATGCATGATGCGATTGAGATGCTGCCCAGATTGGCGACCGGGATCGACGTGAACCTTCACTTCCGAAAGTAATCTTTGTTTTTGTTAGGTTTTTGACGGGTTTAGATTTGTTTGATTGCATGACGGTGACTGTGTTGGTAATTGTATTGATGTTGTCGGTGTCATATTCATTCAGGATAGATGACTTCGAATTTACTCCAGAACGGGCTCTTTTTGACCTTCTTGGCATTGACTTATACCATGGGTGGATTGTTGACCCGCAGGTATGGCTTTCCAGCATTTAACTAGTGGCGATTTCCTGTTCTTATGCTGGTCTGTGGATTTGATTTTTTATCCTATGTATGTTATAAGCTGGGGTGTTGTGATAGTTATATATGTGTGTGATTTGCCTTATGTTGACATGATTTACGTGTTCACCCAATTGGAGAAGTTCATATGTCTTTTTAGTTGATTCTTGATGATTGGGCTTTATTTTCATTTTAGTTTTGTAAATTTCTCAGCATGCCCTTTTTCTTTTAAATAGTACATGCCTGTTTTGTTTCACACACCGTAGTTGACAATTATATGCACGCAGTCGTTGCTCTTGCAAACTGAATGTGGTAGCAGGGTTTTCCCATGAAAAAGAAACTTGAAATGGTTAGGATGAAGCTTTTTTTGAATGGTAACGAAATGGCAAGAGAATGCTTGTTATGTAGGCGATTAATTGTTGTAAAATGCTTGTTCAACCAATTGAAGACATCTTTAGCTTGATGGATATGAAATAATGGTGAACTGCATAATGTTGAATATTTTAAATGAAGTAAATATGCCTATAATTTCTTATTCTGCTTAATTGAATTTTTTATCTGGCTGGAAATACCAGGATGTTAATACATTAATTGCAATTGGTTCAAAATCCTACAATGCGCTTATGTCAGAAATTGTATTCCTGGAGCAAAGCAATACAGACAAACAAAATAAGAGTGCTTTGGAGGAAGATGTCGTTGATTTTGTTGCTGCAACTACAGCTGCTCTTGGAGTTCCTTCTCCATGCCTTACTAGGGTCAGATCTTTTGATGATGCTTCAGCACCAGGCGTTGTTGTTAGCAAATTTGGGCGTGGAGACAGGGAAGAGGAAAATGAGCTGTTACGGGTCCTTGAACTTTCAAAAGCTGATATATCATCATCAAACCATGTGTCTGGAAATATCATGTCTAACGATGGATCAACACGGTCTGAAAGCTCTGATTCAGAATTACTATTAAGCAACGGTAAATTGTTACAAGTTTCACCAGTTGAAAGTGTTACTTCTCATAAATCTTCTGCACCCTCTACGAATTTTCCAATTAGTGAAGAATCTGCAAATGGTTCTGCCTCCACGGGTTTGACTGAAAGCACAAGTGGATCAACAAGATCTGCTTCTGGCATTGATAAAAATACACATTCTTTAACCACAATATCGGAAGAGACCAATGACCAGTTGACAGACCTTATGAGCCAGGTTACACTCATAGAAGTGGAACCTAGATTGGAATCTGTCGATGTCAAAACCACTGGTCCCAATGACAAATTTAATGAAAGCTCATGTACTTTGCCCTTAAAGTTGAACTCTTCTACTGATGTTGAAGAACATAACCTTGCGGAGGTTTCTGGAGATGGTCCATGCCCAAGAATTGAGAATAGTGAACCTATATATGAAGGTGAGGAAACAATTTTTAGTTCCAGGAATCAGATTTATGAAAATAGGGAGCCTATGTATGAAGGTGAGATGGTTCTTGCTGAGCAAGCTGATAGAGAGAGTGATACGGGTTTCTCACTTGAATCTGAGATTTCTAAGGATGGGGGAAAAAGTAAGCTGAGTATCAATGCAGTGGAAGGTGTGTGATTTTGCTATGACAGTCAAATTGAAAACTTTAATCTTTCTTGAAGTTTGATATTTGTTGTGCCAATTATTTATATTTATATTTCCCAGGGGAACTGATACAGAACTTTTTAAGAAGCAATGCAAGTCAGCTAACTGTATATGGGTATGCATTTTCTGACACGAACTAATTTTTTATACTGTGACTAGCTATTATAAGTGACTGAATTAAGCCTCTCTGTTTTTCTACCGCAGTCTATTCTGTTTACAAGAAGGCTTGAAGGAGCACGAGCTTTGTGTTTTTTTCCGCAATAACCACTTCAGTACCATGTTTAAGGTATGGGGTTTTTTTTCTTTTCTTTTTCATCTCAGATAGGTTATTGAGTTGTTTGTGGTCTTACCTATTCTTTGTTTCCTTAAATCCTCCTATGGTTTTATGTTGAATATTATCAGATAAAGTGAACAATTAATAAAAAGGATTATGCAAAAATCAAACATCATCTTAATAGATGCGTAAACTCTCTCATTTAGTTCAATGGCGAGCTCTACCTCTTGGTTACAGATCAAGGATACCTAAATAAACCTGGTTTGGTGTGGGAAAAGTTAAATGAGGTCAGTCATGGATTTTTCTTGATGATTTAGTATGTTTTACCTGATTTTTTTATGCCATGTTTTTTTACAGTAATCGAAATTTATGGTTTTATTTTCAGGTTAATGGTGATTCAGTATTCTACACGGGAGACTTTGCTGTATATAGTGCCGAAAGCCAAACATCTGGCCAGTGGGATGAGCAACATGCTGTGGCTAGCACTGCTGTTAGTAGCCTGTTATTTTTAGATGTAACTCATGTTTTTCTTCCACTTAAATAATCTATTCTTTAACTTGGTGTAGGATTATCTTTCAAGGATTGACAGTGTAACACCAGAAGGCTCAACTTTTGAGTAATTTTTTTCTCTCTGTTTTTTTATTTTTCTTGGTGGATGGTTGGAACTGGTCTCCATACTGCAATTGTTTCTTCATTTTTGTTTTTGTTTTTCCTTTTCGTAATTTGGTTTAGTGGATAATAGTTTGTTTTTAGGAGATTATGCATCTGAAATATGCTACTATGAGGAATAAAACCTAGAATAGCTGTAAAATGCATCTTGCAATCAGCAAAGACTCATTAATACGTTTTTTTTTGCCTACATTATTTTAAACAAGTGAATGAATGGCTTAACAAGGGGAAGTAAAAGCTATTGCCAATGCTACTTCTTGTTTCAGAGTTGATGGTGACATACTTAAGAAGTAAATACAAATCCCGTCAGTATTTTTAAATTTTTATGTTGGTTCCTTGTGGGCCATTATGCTGTCTGCTCTCTTGGAAGTTTGTAAGTAGTTGTCTGCTTCTTTTGGCTTCTGTTTAGTAGCACAGGAAAATATTCACAGGAAAACTTTCATCACCTTTCTCAATCTCAAATAATTGGGTCTGGGATTGCACAAGTTTTAACCACTGTCTTTCTATGCCTTTCATGTTTCTTTTGTTCAAGCTCTTTTAGGCCTTTCTCGCACTTACCATTTGAGCCTATTCTTGGGAAAGACAGTTGCACAATTTGTTTCTTTCTTCTTCACTCTTACAAACTTCTTGAGCATATTTCTTCTTAATTCTGTTTAAGCAGAAACATGTCATTCTTTTAATTTATGCATTGATTGTCAGCAGTACTTACTATTTTTTTGTTAATGTGTAGTCCCGATCTTCAATATGCAATAGATATTCAACGTAAAGAGTTTGAGCAGCAGCAGCAGCAGCAGCAGCAGGCTTCTCCTCGTCAACATTCAAGGCCACAACTGCATTCTCCAGGAGGAGCTTCGAGGCTTGTAACTGGTCCCACCCAGGTGAGAAATTGTTGAATTTTTTCACCAGTTAATACTTGTTACACGTTTTTTAGTATTTGCCTTGTATTAGCTACTCTTCGTATTTGTAGATTTGGTATGACGGTTTTTTATTTTTATTTTAGTTTGTTGTGAAAGATTGTTTCATGTACTTTATTTTGTTCTTTTAAAATTTATACTCGTAAGCATATTGCGATGCTATAGACTTTGGTTCTTATCCAGGGACCCAGGAACAACAGTACACCTCCAAAGCCGGAAGGGAAACCGAAAGACAAATGCACTGTGATGTAAGCCTAACATGTGAGTCTCTACCGGAATGAGCTGATAATGAAAATCGTGAACTTGACTAGATTACTGTAAATATTGTATTGTCTCTTGTTGGGTCATGATATGCCTATCTGGCTGGAGGGCTCAAGTTTTCTTCTTGACGTTTAATTTGTACCGAATCAGTTTTTGGCTGCCATCTGTATTTTTTTGTATTCTATCCATGCAATGGTAGCCAAGATCAATTTTAGTTTTTTTACTCTCTTGCCACTGCTTTATCTTGACTCTTTTTTATTTTTATGGCTTCTACGTCAGCTGTAAAAATCGATTTAATGTAAAAAAACAAATCCGCCTCCATTGAAAATATATATATATTTTTTGCTAATGATCTAGTTGGTGAGGGATTTGCTTCTGGTTTGTTTTCTGTTAATGTCTGAACCTGTATTATCCCACTGGACTGCAATTAATAGATAGCCTGCAGAAGTCACTAGAATTGAGCCGCTAGTTGATTAGTCGAATAAAAATTTGCATTATTAATGTTTAACAAAAGTGCTGATTAAGTCACGTTTGATTCACGAATGATACGCTTGAAGTCCTGTTTTAATGATTTGGAAAGAAAAAGTCTTTATATTGATGTGAGGACCCTGTCAGGATTAGAAATTTTCTTCAGGACCAAAGGCTGGTAGGGCCGTACGACTCGGGCAGACATTTGGATAATACTTTTTAATGCTTTTATTCACTCCCGCTCAGACCAAATGAGCACCGGGTGGCGTTGATTCGGCTTAGCTTGAAATTCAGAGATTTTTTCTAATTGTTTATATGCAGCGTTGTATTCAATATATAAATTTATTATATGAAAATTTAGCTTATGACGTTGTGAGTAATTCTTAAATAAGAATTTAATTTTTAATTTGTAAGCAAGGGAGCTACTTAGTTTTTAAAACAGAATATTAGTAAATAAAGATCAAGGTGGCCCTGGCCATATTAATCGTCCCCACGATGGATGAGCTTGTCAACTTGTAATCTTCTTATGAAGCCATTTTTATTTTTATATGATAAAATGGATACACGCCTCTGAATTCTTTGTGCGAAAAACATATAATAGAAACATGTATAATAATACCATACCAGAGCAGACGATGTTTTCAAGGAGTTTTCAAGGACCAGAATTTGTCATAAGACTCATAACCCAACAAAACAATATGATTCGGGAGTGTGCTGCGCCTTTGAAACGGTCATCTTATTTCTTAATTCTTTATCCCTATATGGTTTTTCTGATGAAGTCTTATTTGTGCCTAGGCTATGTATATCTTGCCTCTGTCCTCAATTGCGGACCTCACCCAGCAACCGGCTTTGCATTCTCCGGATTATTGTGTTCTCCTTTTAGAACATTATTATTCACAAACCAATATGCCACCGTATGATTAGCAATAGTTACAAATCAGATCATATTCAAGTATATAGTACAGGTAATTATAGAGGTTGAAGCTAAAATGCTCAAGAGATGCTTTTGTTGCCCAAGTCAAGATCCTCCACATGAGTAAGTTCTAATTACAACTACTTCTCCTAGATTCATTGAAGACCATTGATCAAGTCTTTACTGATTGATAACAATACCATGCAGAATTTTTTGTTGATATGAAATTGTGGGTCTTTGATTTACATACAGGTTTATGAAGTCCAAGGATTATCCATGGGAGATGTACACACTCAAGGAGCTCCTTCATGCAACCAACAATTTCCATGATGACAACAAGCTCGGTGAAGGCGGCTTTGGCACTGTTTACTGGGGTAAAACAAGCGAAGGCATTGAGGTGTATATAATTGAAGTTAAATATTTAATTACTTATAATCTATCTTCTTCTATAATGGGCTGGATTAGTATATGAACTATGAACGACCATATATATAATTGGTTTGTAGATTGCAGTGAAGAGATTGAAGGCCATGACAGCAAAGGCAGAGATGGAGTTTGCAGTGGAAGTGGAGATATTAGGGCGGGTGAGGCACGAAAACCTGTTGGGTCTTAGAGGTTTCTATGCCGGCGGGGAAGAACGTCTCATTGTTTATGACTACATGCCTAATCACAGCTTGATTGGTCATCTTCATGGCAGCCTTGCTCCAGATGTTCACCTTGATTGGCCTCGAAGAATGAACATTGCACTTAGATCCGCCGAAGGATTGGCGTAAGCATGATCGTTATTATCTCAAGTTAAAACCCATTAATATAAATATTAATCTTTTAAGTATTAGTTCTCTTTTCCTTTTTTGTTCTTCTTCTTGCACCTGTCTGGCAGATGAATCCTAAACTAGATTCATGCGATTGCAAGGGACGCAACTTTGATGGTTGGATCACTAATGTCCTTGACGCCAACCCCCTCTTTTATCGGAGACCCATAATGTAAAAGCATTAACTGAGTTGTAAATCTTTTGAAAGTAGCACCGATTTTTTTCTTTTTAGTTTTACAAAACCAATTGATCAAGTTGTACTGCTTCTAAACTTAATCCATCTTAAATCTTTGATTTATCAATGTTGATAAGGAGTTAGCTCATACCCAAGAGTGAATTTTCAGGTTCATAGTCCTTCCGACTCATTTTAACTTGAGCTAACCAAGGAATACTCACACTAGCTTATATATACTATTTTTTTAAAATTTATATTGTTGTTGTTAGGTCGACTATACATATTGTGAGAGATTTTTTATTGCAGTGGACTGTTAATTCCTAAACGGAGAAAATCCTGATCTCACCTAGGCATAACATTGCCCAACCATGTTAATTATAGTGTATGCATGTTTATTATTATTATTATTATTATTAGGTTTGTCTCACATCAGTTATAGAGGTTGTTGGTGACGTGTATATAGGCTAATAAGAAAACTTTATTCCTTAAATTAATTTTTGGATTAAGAAAGGCCCGTAACACCTATTGCGAGTTTCTTTTAGTTATTTAAAGTCCTTTTTAGGGGCCCAAAGGGTCTAACAGTGGTTTCGGAATTTGGGTGGGGGCCCAAAAGGCCCAATAAGTGGTATCAGAATTTCATTAGGGGTCCAATGGGTCTAACAAGTGGTATCAAAGCCAAGTTCGAGTTAGGTTTACCTACACCGATTGTTGTTGTTTCCTTCATAAATTCCACCTGATGATTTGAAGAGGCGGGTGTGTCGTCTAATTTAAGGGGAGTGTGTCAGACGATGATGGTTTTGGGTCACGCTCGATGTGTGAAGGAGAATTGTTGGGTTTGTCTCATATCGATCGTAGAGGTTGTTGATGACTTATATATAGGTTAATGGGAAAGTCTTATTCCTTAAGTTAACTTTTAGATTAAGAGAGCCCGTGACACCTTTTAAGAGTTTCCTTTGATTGTTTAAAGTCCTTTTTATAGGCCCAACGGGTCCAATAATAGTTTCATAGGGTGAGAGTCCAAAGGGCCCAACAATTATTACTATTTTACTTTGTTTCCTTTATTTGTATTTATCAGTAAAAAATGACCATTTGTCACAATTGGCCGTTTTCTTGTGGTCAACAGAAGATTGCCGCGGAAACAGTTGCGACGGGGCTTATTTGTGATTGCCAATGGGTTTTGTGCTGCGGCAAAATTATCGTAAATTTGTAACAATGAACTTATGAACAGGTACTTGCACCATGAGGCAAATCCCCGCATCGTCCATAGAGATGTGAAGGCAAGCAATGTCCTCCTAGACTCAGAGTTCCAACCAAAAGTTGCAGACTTCGGATTTGCGACGCTCATACCCGAGGGAGTGAGCCATCTCACAACAAGGGTGAAGGGAACACTTGGGTATTTAGCACCAGAATATGCAATTTGGGGGAAGGTATCGGAGAGTTGTGATGTCTACAGTTTTGGGATACTTTTGCTCGAGATCATCAGTGCCAGGAAGCCTATTGAGAAGATGCCCGGAGGTGTGAAGAGGGGGATTGTGCAGTGGGCCACGCCAATGGTGGAGAAAGGCTCCTTTCATCAAATTGCCGATCCCAGGTTGAAGGGCAGGTTTGATAGGCCACAGTTGAGGTGGGCGGTGCTGGTGGCCATGAGGTGCGCCGATAGTAACCCGGAGAATCGACCCGAGATGGCCGACGTGGTGGCGCTGCTGAAGAGTGGCGGGAAGAGGAGGAAGGAGGTGGTGGGTATGGTGAGGCAGTCCGTGGAGGACGAAGAAGATGAAGATGGGGATGGTGCAATTAGCGCCACACAAAGTGTGGTTGGAAGGCATTGGAATGGGTCTAAAATGAGATGATTCTTTTGCTTTCACTTTGCCGTGATCGAAAAAATGTCGTGAGTCATGGATCGTAATCGAAAACTGAGAATACTCTATATTCTAGTTTTCCAATTGGACTTACAAGGAGCAAAGAGGAGAAGTAAGATTTTCTGGTATTGAGTTTGGAGAATTTCAATGCAACATTCATATAGAAAGGAGTGGAAATGGATTTGTTTTGTGAAAGTTGTCAGCATGTTGAAGTGAAGTGTTAAAGGAGATTGCCGGCTGATGGAAGTATATATTAATTCATTTTGTATTGCTGATGATGGTGTAAACATATATATATATATAGGATTTTTTATCATAGAAAGTTGTGATTTGGCAAAATGTCAGATGACCCAGAATTACATATGAGATGTACTTTTGTTTATAATTTGATAGGATGAATGAACTCAATCATTCTTGCAAACTATTCAACTTTTAAGCAAATTTTGCCATTCTCATATATACGTGTGTCGTAGTACTGCGTTCTTTTATAGACTTTCAGGAAAATGAGCATATAAAAGGAATTGTATCTACTTCATCAGTTATTCATGGAGGTGGTGATTTTCATGTACTAGATTTTATTCTTGAGTTTAGATTAATATGCAATATGAGCCCAAGATAGAAGGCTTGAAACTCATACCAAATCAACTCCACTTCATAAGAAATTGAATTAATGAGTTTGAGATTGAGCTTTGAATCTGTTAATTAGTAGTGGTCTGCTACTTTTCATTATGTTTTATCGAGTTATCATATACCTAGTTTTCATCAAGTTCTTGTTCTTATAATTGTTGTATACGTACCATGAATCAAGAAAAGTGGCATTAACCTACACTAGGTAAAAAATGGGCTTTTATCGTCGCAATTTGCGGTGATAATAGCCCCATATCTTTGTGGCATTTATCACCAAGAAAGCTCTTTTGTCACGAAAAATGTGACAAAACCATGACAAAAGCTCTTGTCACGAAACATGGTGACAAATTATATGACAACAATGTCGGGTTTTTCTACCAGCTCTACAGCATAATTCAGGCCTAGCCATTAAAAGAGAAGCAATGGGAACGACAGAACCTGTGATTGCAAAGGATTTATTTGTAAATAGAATCCTAAGGGTGAGATGGCGAAACCAACTAGGAGCCAATTCATACTGCTAAAATTCTTTTTTGATTAGTTGAACAATCCTCCCCCGGGTTGCATGAATCGCCAAGCCGATTCAACTCGGATTGGAGGAAAACCGATTCAAAAAACCCATTGAATCGGTTTTTATCCGAATCGGTCCGTGAATCGGCCGATTCGAGCCGATTCCGGGCGCAAGAGGGCGGACGCACGGCGGGGTGGGGCGGCGGGGAGGGACAGGGTGGGGTTGGCAGGGGGAGGCGGGGCGCGGCGGGTGAGGGCAGGGCTGGGCGGACGAGGGCGGGGCGAGTCTGGGGGGGAGGGGGGCAGGGCGCGGCGGGCGGGGCGCAGGGCGGGGCGGGGCGAGGGCGGGGCGGGGCGGGTCTGGTCTGGGGGGAGGCGGGGTGGGGCTCGGCGAGCGCAGGGCGGGGCGGGTCTGGGGGAGGGGGGCGCGGCAGCGACGCGGCGGCGACGACGGGGAAGGAGGGCGGATGCGGGAGAGAAAGGGTGAGGGAAAGAAATAACACTCAGTGGCATTCTCGTAATTAAAACTTGACTGGTATATGACTCGAGTCAAAAATAATAACTAACTCTAAATAATTCAAAAAAATCTTAAAAAATATTTAAAAATATCATAAAATATAATACACACAATAATATCAAAATGACATCAATATCTAATTTTTATATATTTATATTATGAGTTGTCAAATTATTATATATGACCGATTTAGACCTATTCAGACCGATTCAACTGAACTGATTCCTGTCCGATTTATACTGATTCTGATTCTGATTCCGATTTATACAACCATGATCCTACCATATATTTGAAAGATATGAAGTTGTCAATGCACAATGAAAAAAAAGATAACTTGCGTGCATAAGTCGAATTAATTGCATAATAAAAAAGTTCTATATATATGAGTTACACCTCATACAATTTGTATAAGTTCCTTTTTTTATTTTGATTAATTTAAGAAATTTTACAACTCAAAAATTATATAAAAAAATAAAAAAGTAAATAATAAGGGTAATTATAAAATTTTATACAATCTAATGTTTTTAATTATTTCATCTTAATTATTAAAATAATTATAATAAAAATTAATTTTAAAATATTTATTAATTTCATAATAATGTCAAAAAAATTTTATCAACTTTTTTTAATATACATAAATATTATTTTATAAACCTAATTAAAAATGTTCAAAATAAATAACTAAGTTATATAAGCTACATGGAGCGCAGTTTATCTAAAATTTTCCCCATAACGAATAATTGGGCCATTAATCACCTAATAAATGCACACGATGCCTTTAATTAGGGGTAAACCAATTGGGAACGGCCAAGTGGCATTTGCGGGTGATGAAGCTAGCCACTCCTAGGCTGTCACTTGGCCATGTCTGATTGGTGAAATTGTGTACTTACTCTATTTAATTTAATCAATGCCAATCAAATCATCCAATTGAAAAGATATGTACGTTTGGACATGAACATAACAGCGGAAGCCATTATGGTTTAAATTGTGTCCGTATATGTCCGCTGGCCAGTCTGGCCTCAATTACCAGCTCTCTCTTAACCTTAGCAGTACTAATTACTAAATATATTTTATTGCTTATTATTTAAATGGTCTTCTTAGATTAAGCACATTATCAAATTTGTATATCAAATGATAATCTTGGTACTTAAAATTTTAAGAGTGTAATATATAAGAGTAAATGTTGATCATGAATGTCATTTACATAATGGATCCAAAACCTTGGACACATTATTTATATATACTGTCATGTGCCACTTATAGTTAGAGATGTAATATATACTGAATCATATGGTACACTATAATAATAAAAAATATTTTATAAATAAACTTAAATTGAAGATAGACTAATTAAATAAGGAAGTTGGCAGCCATGCTATTTTTTAATTTTTTTGTTATATTTTGATTAGTTGAATCCCTCATTTTTATGGAGCTATCTATAATCCGGCAATGGATGTGTCAAGAAGGTGCATTGTTGCGATATGCTAAAAAATTTCTCCCTTTATTGAAAGAGTCCAAAATTTTTTCTGTAGAATTTAGATATAAAAGATAGAGAACTTTCTTACTCACCCATTAAGGATGTAAGTTCATTTTAGCTCAATATTCAACACCTTCATCATAGAACACACAAATTCATTAATAACCGAACAATATAGATACATATATATGTGGTTTTATATTACAAAAATGCTTCTTTGACTTCAAATTGTGGTGTGTATTAATGGACTCACTTCTTCACTTATACAATTTGCACCAACATTAAATACATCTTTAATTTTCGACCTCTCAATTTATATACCATTTTTTTAAGTTGCATATGTTATTAAAGTTTAAACTTCAATGGTTTAAGGGCCAGCTGTTTAAGCAAGCCACCATAGTATGTATATATATATATATATATATATATATATATATATATATATATATCATAAGGTATTTTTCATAATTTTATCAAGATCTTATGCTCGATTAGCGTGTCAAGTATCTCAAATAAATTACCCCAAATATCTCGGGCATTTCAATATATTCATTTAGTTTAAAATGTGTGGGCTGAAGCCTAAAAATTATTTCATAATGTAACGAGAATTCTGTCTTGTTTTTTGTATTTATTTTTATCAAAACTATTTAGCGTTTATGATACATCCATCATGTGAATGATGCAATCTTATGGTGTGTATAATTTTCTTTTCTTTTTGCATACCATATCATTTGTTGTATTTAGGATTGTTGATATGCCATTGTATGCACACATCATTTAGGGTTTGAGTAGTGGTCTGTACTTTCTAGGTTGTGGGTGACAAACTCACCGAGCTAGGACGTAGAGATTGCCTCATTGATCCATTAGGACTCTTTTCTACTTCATCAGCTACTTGGCCCTATCATAGTTTTGTTTTATACCGCAAGACATAGTTAGTGAAGTTTTATTAGATCCTAGTAGCTATGAGCCATCTTACCAAGTTTTTTAAGATTAATAAAATTTTAAGGTTAAAATCCTTTGATGTGAATTTTTAAACTAAGATCCAGATCAAAAGTCGCTTTAGTGCTATTTATCAATCCCTTCCTAGGCCTTATACCTATTGTATAAATTTCATATTTTCTATGCACACGTAATGAATGGGAGCGCGACACCCACCAGGGACCTGGTCGGTACCCATATGTGGTGCTCAGTTTAACAGTTAATATTTATGATGATTATGATTATGATTATAATTATCAGATATAGAATATGCTAACAATGTGTATTCACCATGAGCAAGCTCTCCATTGAGTGTTTCTGAATCATGCATTTCAACAAACAGTTTAGGGCTTATTGGCCAGGGCATATTGTCATCGACTAGATTCTGGCTCATACATAGTACTAGCACGCTACCATTGATTATTCCGGTTCATATGTATGTTTAGCTCAGTGATTATGGTTAGGCCCTATTGGCCACTTTATAGTATTATAATGATATTGATTGTGGAGTTTTCTGTTTCGTGTTGAAGTTTCATGTGGATGATGAGTCATCCATTTATAAGTTTGGAAATATTTTTTGTAATTATTTTCAGACTCATAATCTTTGATTACTAACGTATGTTTTCTATATAGTATGGTATTGTATGTTTGGTCGAATAGATGCAATGATCGAGAATGACTCATGACGAAGGTTGACTTGTTTGCTGTGGTTATAGTTTTTTCATGTTGATGTGAAGTCAGCGGGTCATTTGATGTAAATACTATATGAGATTAATGAGCCAATATGATTATTCATGTGAAGACAGCTAGCCGTATAATAAGAATAATGTTCTCAGCTAGTGAGCCATTTTGAATCTTATATAAGAGCATGCCAGCCTTTAAATCACAAAATTGCCCTATCTTAAAATATACAAAAAATTATTATTACTATCATGTGGTTGAGCTATTTTACATTTGGTAAACTCTGGGCATGCAGGTTTAACCGTTTGTGTAGAAATTCTCCAAGTTGAGGAGTCCTGTTACTGAAAAATAAAATTAACTCAAATACGCTAAACCATGTACATATATAGGTACCCAAAGAGAAAAAGAAATATAGGTTGGAGTTTCTTCGTTTTGATTTACAGGGTGAAGGACCCATGTAAAGACTAGAGAAACCAACAAGTTGAAGAATGTAAATTGTGTTGCAAATGAGTTGTAAATGTGATATGAAGGAGTTGGAACACCTCTGTGATGTTTTTGGTGTGAAATGTGAATACTCTAAGTTTGTTTTTGTTTTTATAAAATTATATAGGTTAGTGAAATTTCTTTCATGTCTTATTTATGGGGGAGGCTATGCCGAATTTGTCCTAGTATTTGAAGCATCCTTTATAACTTATAATCTATTTAGAATGTCCTAATTGCATGGGTTTAGTCTTAAGAATCTATACATACATTAACTATTTGTGTGTGTTTTGGATGCGCATGAGATTTTCTCGAGCCTTCCGTCTTTTGACACCATGAATGGTTAAGTTTGTCTCTGGTTAGGTTTGTCTCGTGGGTCAATATTTCATTTTAAATAAGTGAGAACATCAATTCAAGATTTAATCTTTTGGTTTGGTTCAGGTGACGAACCGAACCCTATTGTTACACCTTTAACTCTTAGAAGGTTTGGATTGTTTGTTTAGCTTGTGTGCTTCAAGTGCCAGACACCTAAGTTTGGAGTGGGCTTGTTGGACATACTAATATATCGAAAAACTTATAGATGTTGAGTTTAAATTATTAATATTATCATTAGTAAATAATAAAATAATTTCAATTTAGCACATGTAGATTAATAACATGTTTTATAAAAAAATATTTTTTCGTTTAATAATAATAATGGAAATTTATAATGAAATCTATATATTATTAGATTTTTTTTCTTATTAGAAAATTTTCTGAGATTAATCCTGGTACAGCATTGAGATTAATGAATATAGAGCCCACATTCACATTAAAGACTTCCTAATAAGTATTAATTCATACCAAACACAGATATTAGTCATTATTATTATTTTTTATTGTAGGCCCATTATTCCTATTCCTAATAAAAACTTTCGTTATTATTATTATTCTTAGTCAAAATTCATTTTATTATTCTTAATAAAAATTTTTTGTTGATAATAACTACTCCTCATTCTGCACGTATGAAACTTTAGAATATTTTTTTTGTTGATAAAGTAACTATAGAATATATTCTTATTCTTAATAAAATTGTTCCTAGTTATAATTATCTAGCTATCAATACAATATCTCAGTGATCTTATAAGTACTCAAAGTAAGATTCTAATTTTTAGTAATTTTTAGGGAACTCTTTAAATATAATTGAACCCAAACAAATAAAAAATATATATTATGTTAATAACTTTTAATTAATTTTAAAGAATATTAGGCAAGATGCTACACTATGTACGACCAATTAATAAATATATAGATTCCAAATTTACAAATTAAACCTCATTAAATAATAAAATAGAATATAATAATCTAATGTCTTAGCACTATACTTGGATATTAAAATCAAACTCCTAATTTGATTAGAGTATACCTTCAAGATATTAAATTATTATAATCTATTTTAATATATATATATATATAATTCTAATTGGTCGAATCTTTTACTTTTTATCATGGCATTTTTTATTCCTTTTTTTTATAAATACTTACTAGGCATGGATTTCGCACATGCACAATCTACATTAGAAATAAATTTTAATTAAATGAAGCAATAAATTTGTAAAACTGTGACTTGAGTCGGGATTTTACATTAGCGAACCAGTCGGAATAGTCGTGCTGAGCCTAGGCCAGCCGTGCGTTATGAGCGATGATGGTCAAGTGTACCCGAGTATATAATGATAACATAAGAAAAATAATGAGAAATGAGTTATTACAGTATATGACAATATGTATTTAATTTTTTATGTATTTAATCCTACAATTATTTTAAGGCCGAATAACACATTGGATCGCGTTATATTACAGTTTAGTTTAGGTGGGTTATTAGTTATAGAATATGTCATTTTGATGTTATGGAGTGTATTATATTTTATAGCATTTTTTCCTAATAGGAATTAGTTATTATTTTTTACTCAAATAGTAGTCGAATCAATTTTTATTCACAAAATTGCCACCCAAACCCTCCCTCAACTTTTTCTCCCTCTCCACCAATTAACGCCTTGCTTGTTTCTTCTGACGCCACCTTCGGGCACCGCACTGCAACTGATGGACACCGACGAAGCCACCGGAGATACCAAGTCATTCCCCCACCATCTTGGTCGTCACCAGGTCTCCACGATGCACGGGAACCATGTACTCACGCTGCTCTCCCAATGCCGTTTCTCAGCCGGCCACGCCGCTCCACTGTTGTCGTACTGCCGTCGCCCTCCCCCTTCTACCCCAAATGCTTTCCCCCCCAACGAGCACCACTTCCAAGACCAGCCGAGGGCCGATCAGGCAAGTTGACCAACCCTGGCTGAATAACGGTCACCTATGACCATCATTGCCACTGTCGCCTTTGCCGTCATTGTAGTTGCATTGAGCTCGCTGAGCCGATGCTGACCCACAACTGTGCAGAAGTATATAATTGATTTTATTTAACATGAAGGTCAACTCTTTTGTGCTAGCTTGATTATTAGTTATTTATGGACCTATATTGATATTTTGGTAATATTTATGTAGGTGAGAATATGAATATTGAGTTTTGTCGGGACCACAGATGAGTATAAATTTAACTTACACACGTGTACTTGTCGAGAATGAGTGAGAATGTAATTATGATGAACTGTTGTGACTTGTGTGAATTAAATGTTATGATGTTTTATTGTAGGAAATGATATGTGAATTTCACAAAATGGTCTGTGTGATGGTTAATGTGACTAGAATTAAACATGACTAGCTAATGTGGTTGAGACACAACTCAAGAAGATAAAAATGGTTATGATGTAATTGTGTGTGAAAAATAAAATGTTATGGCATTGTTTAAAGTTTTTATCGTTATGTATATATATTGTTTGTTATTGACAGAGCGGTCTCTATTGTACTTTTAAGGGAGACTATCTGTTTTGTTTTAAAAATTGTTATTTTGAATATAATTGCGCATAATAACATTTAATTAAAAAAATGTTCAAACGTAAACATCTCATTTATACATTAAATGTTTGCATTACTATTTTGAGATGTCGATGGTAGATCCAGATCGGCTTGATTGAATTAAATAAATTAGCAAACGGGATGGTAGTAACATATTCAGTTCGGTTCGTAGGTGAAACGAATTTGGGTATTATAAAACTAATAATTCAATAAATTATTTTTATTTTATTATACTTTGAGTGGTTGAATCAATTACCTTTCATCTAAGTGCAATTATCGGTTCATCTTTTATTAATATGAGTTGATTAGGCAATAATAATAATAATATCATTTTATATAGCTCATATAGCAACGCCTTTTATTGAAAACAGTAAGTGGGTCCTACACTCCTACTACATAAAGTTTGATTAAATAAATGTAAATAAAAACCAATAATGATGATACTTATAAATTTTAAAGTTAATCTAATACTTTTAATTATTTCATCTTAAATATTAAAATATTTGTGATAAAATTAATTTTAAAATATTTTAAATTAGTGTATTTTAAAATTCTAAAATTTAAATCATATTGATGTCTAATATATATATATATATATATATATATATATATATATATCTTTATCTTATTTATAGAGAGAAGTTGGTACAAGAAAACGTGGATACATTTCTTGATAACGATAGCAACTCAACTTAGGCAGGATGATTAACAATATCTTCCCCGCTTCATCAAGGAGGATGAGAAGTAACTGCCCCTATGTTCCATGTGCCTTATTATATAAAACTTATTAAAAAGATTAAATTAGAGGTGTAAGTAATATAAGTTATACATACCCCCGTGTTAGGGGTGATAATCAACTAAGTCGAGTTGAGTTTAGACATACTCAAGTTCGGCTCCTTTATTTCGAGTTTGAATCGAGCTTCAAAAATTATAAGTTAAGTTGAGTTCAAGAGAAACGTGAGGTAGCTTTATTATTATTATTAATGATCATTATATATATATGATATTAATTATAAAAATTTAGACAGTGTAATTTAATCAATTCAATTCTATGTTAAATAGTTTGTTTAAAATACAATCATTGAATTATCATATAAAACTATTATTATAATATAATTATAGTTATTAATTTCTTATATTTTATATAGATAATTATATAAAGTATTATATCTAATGTAAATAATCCAGCGTCTAGTCAAGTCGAAGTCGAATGAGGGTGTGTTCATGCTCACTTGATTCGAGTCAAACATCGAGAGAATTTGAACTTAATTAAGCTATAAGTACCCGAATATGCTTAGGGTAACTCTGGTCCAGTCTAATTTTTTCAAATAATAATAAAATTAAATATGCATTTAAAGTATTTATTCTTAGCAAAGTTTATATAAAAATCAATTTTAAACATGTCATCCTAAAAATAAAATAAATGGAAAGAATATAAAAAAAATTATAAAATTTTAAAATGTGGTTTTGCGTTGTAAGAAAGTAGGGGCGAAGTTGGGGGCGGCCAATATCCTCTTACCATTTCTCCTCCTCTTTGCCCTCTCCCCTCCTCCCACCCCCTCCACCGCCGCCTCCGTTGCCGGAACAGTCGATTCCGACGCCGAAAGCATCCGCCTTTCCGACCTCCGCCGCCGCCCATCCCCCTCTTGTTTGGGTTTGTCCCCCAGATCTTTTTTAGCTGAATCGGTTTTTCTTTTTTCTTTTTTCTCTCCCTCTTCGGATTTTGATCCATGGATGAACTTGTTTGGGGTGTTTTGGCTTCTGCTCCGGCGAGGTGCCGATTGATGAGGAGTGGGTTGTGGTGGGATTGTTTTGGTTGAGGGGTTGGGCGATGGGTTTGTGATTATTGGTAGATGCATTTCTGCGGTGAATTGGACGGGATTCGATTGATTGCGGCCTAGGTTCCGATGGAGAGCTTCCTTGTTCGTCTTCGATTGGGGCTTTGCCCGCCGAAAAATGCTTTCTTTTTTCGACTAGATGTGAATTGGTGATTCTGTTTGGCTCCCGAATTTGTTTTGGGGAGTGGGGGGAAGTTTGTGATTCTGATTGCTGTTGTTTTTGTATATTTGGATGAGAATTGTGGTGTTGATTGTACCGTCTAAATGCTGTGGGAATTGAGATGATGGTTATGGTGTCTCCTTTGGTGATTGCATGATTGGGATCGGTGCTCAAAATTTGGTGTCGATGTCTGATGAATATTATGATTGAGCGATGGAAGATGTGTGTATAAGAGTTAGCTGTTTATGTTTGATGATTTTTGTGATTTAGTGATTGAAGATGTGTATATAAAAGTTTGTTGTTGATGTTTGATGAGCTTTATGATCGAATGATTGAATGTGTGTGTATAAAAGTTTGCTGATAAGGTTCGTTTCTTTGTTAATCCAAAGTGGTTTTTTGTTTTACTTGCAATAGGCCTGGAAAAAGGAGGTTTGGGAAGTGTGCACATGGAGGACAATGGGGCAGGGAGGTCATCTGAGGGGCTCTCTGGTGCACAGCGGTGCCCCTCGGGGGATTCCCTTGCAGAGTGGCGGTCTTCTGAGCAGGTTGAAAATGGAACGCCTTCCACTTCACCGCCTTATTGGGACACTGACGACGACGATGATGATTGCGGTACTCTATGCATATGTCACTGCTTTGTCTGAGTTTCTTCTTTGCAGTTGGAGAAGGCTTTTGCAAATGGAATTGGATTGGTTGTTCTACAAAAAGAAATCGCTTTATATGAGTTTACCTTGAACGGCATGTTTGACATCATAGACTTGTGGTGATAGTACTTTTGATTGACTTATAGGTCCGAAGCCGTCAGAACTGTATGGGAAATTCACTTGGAAGATAGAGAACTTCTCACAAATAAATAAAAGAGATCTTCGAAGTAATGTCTTTGAGGTCGGCGGCTACAAATGGTATGGGATTGGCTTGTATTTCTTTGTTGTCATAATTTTTGGAAGTTAATTGTTGTAAGGATTGTAGTATTTCAGTTTACACTTGGTTGAATGGTCTACAGGTACATTTTAATTTATCCACAGGGATGTGACGTGTGCAATCATTTATCTTTATTTCTTTGTGTGGCAAACCATGATAAGCTTCTTCCTGGTGGGTAAATTCTCTTAAGATTACTTAACCCTATGTTTGTACGGATATATTCTTATAGATCTCTTCAATGCAATGCTTTTAGGGTGGAGTCATTTTGCCCAATTCACAATTGTCGTGGTTAATAAAGATCCCAAGAAACATAAGCACTCTGGTCAGTGACCAAATGCTAATTTTAATTTATCGGCATCTGTTCTTGTCAATTATCATTTTGTGGTTTGCCAAATTCTATAAATGCATATTTTTTTCTTCTTCAGACACCCTGCATCGGTTTTGGAAGAAGGAGCATGACTGGGGCTGGAAAAAGTTTATGGAGTTATCAAAAGTTTTGGATGGTTTTATTGTTTCTGATACCCTAGTCATTAAGGCTCAAGTTCAAGTTATCAGGTAGTTTTCACTTCCTATTCCTCTTTCAACTAGTGATATCAGAGTTCCAATTTACATGGTAGATAGTGCAGGTGCTTTTGGTGGATGAACTAGACAAAAATTAAAGTCAGGAAAGACTTAAAAGATTGATTCCATGTATGGTGCATAGCAATTCAGACTTATGAGGCAGAATCTATTACTTATGAAGAAGATTCATGATGATTATTATCCATATTTCTGACAAATTATTTTAAACCAGTGTGTGGTGCATATGCAACTTTATTGTTATTAATTTTATTTTCTTATGTTAGGGAGAAAACGCACCGTCCTTTTCGCTGCTTGGATTGTCAATATAGGAGAGAGTTGGTCCGTGTGTACCTGTCAAATGTAGAGTTGATTTGTCGCCGCTTTGTGGAAGAACGAAGAGGCAAGCTGGGGAAGCTGATTGAGGACAAAGTGAGGTGGTCAAGGTAATTAATTGCTCTTAATTTTTTCTTCTTTATCCATTAGCTTCTCTTTCAACCTAAACATGTTGACAGGTATTTTCTTGTTATAGTTTCCGAGCCTTTTGGTTAGGAGTTGACCAATATGCCAGGCGACGCATGTCAAGAGAAAAAAGTGATGCTATTTTGAAAGTTGTTGTAAAACATTTTTTTATTGAGAAAGAGGTAACATCAACGTTGGTGATGGACTCCCTGTATAGTGGTTTAAAGGCTCTTGAGAGTCAAAGCACTGCCAAGAAAGAGAGAGATTCAAAGTCAGGAGAGGTGGATGATTATCCAAGTCCAATGGTTTGTGTGGAAAAGGATTCATTTGTTTTGGCTGATGATGTCTTATCACTTCTAGAGAGAGCTTCTATGGAACCCTTACCCCCTAAAGATGACAAAGGTCCTCAAAACCGGACCAAGGTATAGTTTTCCTTTACTATTTTTTGACATTTTTTGAAATCATAATGAAATCTTAATATAATTTAATCTCCACTTTCAACTGCTGACTTGGTTGGCTTTCTTAGACCTGCTGCGAACATTTGAAGCGTTGAGGCTAAAAGTAAATAGTTCAAACAAATGACCGATTTGGTGCTTGTGCATGGGTTTTCTTATGTCTTACTACTATAAATGTGTGGAACACTTAAGAATTGGTGGAGAGAATTGAATATTTAACAGAAAAGTTAAGTTTCTAATTGTCGTCAGTCTATTTTAAACCTCTAAGATGGCTTTGAATAACTTTCTTATTACTTCAGAGTTATTGAAATATTTGTATAGGATGGAAATTCTGGAGAAGATTTTAACAAAGACTCAATTGAGCGAGATGAAAGGCGACTAACAGAACTGGGACGCAGAACCATTGAAATTTTTGCTCTTGCACAGATATTTAGGTAAATAAATCGGATTTAGTTTTTTTTCCCCTAAACTCTTAAGGAATGTTTTTATGTGACATAATTCTTGTATTGACTAGATATTAACTCATTTATAGGTGAGCTTAATGCATTACCATTGGTTAACATTGTGGAAGAATGTTTAGAACTATAGAAGTAAGCGAATAAGATTATGTTAACACCTTTTGAGCTATATTATTAATTGCATTAACTTGTATTGATTTCTTATTAGTTTGTATTTGATATTCAATCTGATAGTTTAACTTTTTTTGTGTGAAATTTACATGACCAACTTATGTTGAACTTGTGCTCTGGGACATTGCAGCAAGTGCTAATAATATTATCAAATTAAATTTATGTTGCCAACGGATTATTCATAATATAAAATGGATGTATAAAATCTGTGTTACCAACTTCACTGCTGCTAAGATAATGTGTCGCTGACATCATTGATGATGATAATGTTTAATTTGTGTGCTTTGTTCTTTGATGTGGAATTTTATTCTTCTCTGAGGCATTGCCTGATCAGAAGTAGTCACATTCTGAACCCTGAAGTATGACAAACGTAGATTGCGGCAGCTCCATGCTTAGTTGTGCAATATGTGATAGGCATTTGAACACAATTTCTCGGTTGGTTGCAAGGTTTGGGAAGTGGATGCTTTATTTACACACTTATTCATAATAGACAGAAAACTCTTTGATTTCTTCTGTGTAGCAATCGTATTGAAGTTGCATATCAAGAGGCAGTTGCACTGAAGAGACAAGAAGAGCTAATTCGTGAGGAAGAAGCTGCTGCATTAACAGAAAATGAACCTAGGAGTAAGCGAGGGCAATCGGAAAAGGAGAAGCGATCTAAGAAGAAGCAGGTTTAAAACGTTTAAGTGCTTCTTAACAGTATTTAATGTTCTTTGGGGATATAAATTTTCATCAGCGAGTTATTTTATGTTGTGTTCCAGTCCAAACAGAAGCGAAATAAAAAGGGAAAAGATCATAGGAGGGAAGAGAAGTCATATGATACCAGAGAAAGGATTCAACAAGATGAGTCTTCTCTTAAGGCTTTGGGGAAGCAGCACTTCATGGAGAAGCAGGAGACACTAGAAGATGTATCTGATGTGTCTGATCCTGTAGATGACATTAGTGAATCCTTTCAACCGGATGTCGAAGACAGAGAGGCAGGTTCTATTAATTGGGACACTGATACATCAGAAATAAATCCTCCTCCTGAAGTTAGCAGTTGTGAAATCTCCTCATCGCATATACATAGTGCAGAGGAGAAAAGGTCTGTTGTGGATGACAGTTCATCGACTTGTTCCAATGATTCAGTCCCTTTGGCTGGTACACACAGGCTTTATGTAATGAAAGGTTCCAGAAATCGCATATCGCCCAAAAAAAGGTAACTTTATGTTGTATTTGTATGGCGTCTGATGAATTTATTAGTTTTTTTTCCTTCTATTGTTTATTTACCCAGTTAGTTTTTTAATGAAAAAAATAATGAGTGCACTGCCAGTGAGCATTCAGCTTGGCTTTGTTACTTATTAAAAATTCAAAGTTGCAAGTTGTAGTGCTGTTTCTTAACTGTATTTTTTACCCATGCATAATTTTAAGTTAGCTTTGTATAAAGTTTTTTTTGGCATAGTAGGGAATGCAGTTTTAATTTGTATTACTGTTTTATTGGTTTTTGTTGAATATCTTTTGAGTGTATTTGTTTGTGCAGTGGAAAAAACGATCGGGACATATCTTCTACAGTCCAGGCCAATGAGAACCACGAAGCAGTAGATGTTCCATCATCGGGCACTTCTATTGGTGCTAAAGGTGAAGGAACTGCATTGGAGGCCGTTCTCTCACTTAAGGATCGGGTCCAACGACTTGAGCAAACTTTGGTTGAGAAGGTGATACTTTATGTCTTGCTTATGATTCTAATTATCAGGCAGTAGTGGCACTTGAATCTATCCTTGCTCAGCTTTGTACAATATGCCATCGATCTTGGTGTGATAAGCACAAGCTGCTATACTTCATATACCCTTGATATTGTGCTTTGCCATACCTTCTGCCTCTACTTTTTCCTGGCGTGTTTTTTCTATAAATTAAATTAATTTTGGTTTTGCTGCATTTAATTCTCCATCTTCATGTATGATTTGAAGAGTTCATATATTTTGTTCTTTAAGTGTCATACAGTGTGGTACTTGATGACCAATCTAGTTTCGTGGTCAGTTTGTATGAATTTTACAATCTAGCTCTGATTACTTGGTCTTTCTTGTGTTAGTCTTGTTGTATTATAATTATTTTTCTAATATTTTTTATATTTCTTCCAGGAAGTTCAGGTTGAGTCCTTGCAGCAGAAGCTTGGTCGAAAAGAGAAGGTTGAAACACTTGAAAAACCTGTTGATGCAGTTAAGTTAAACAGTGTACAGAGTAGTAACACACCGTGTTTATCAAATGGTCCCATAGCTAGTGCACCTATAAAGCTTTTACCAAAGCAAGCTTCAGAGCCTGTTCAAAGTAGGAAAAACACTATGAATGGCACGTCCAGTCAAACTGATAAACCAACACCCATGCTAAAGGTGACACCCAATTTGTCAGTGTCCAAATCAGATGGACACAAGCCTGGAATTTCAGTAAAGCCTATCCAGAATGTAACAACGGAGAAAGCAATGACACCACAGGTTTCCATAATGATGCGGCCCTCCAGTTTGCCTATAAATGTTGCTTCGAGGCCAAGCACATCATCTTCATCAATGGGTCAGTACACTTCTTCGCTTGCGAGATCCACAAGTGCATCTAGCAGACTAGGCATGGATACTGTCTCCCAAGTAAGTCAAGGGATCGTGCAGCAGTCGTACAGAAATGCAATTGTGGGTAAATCTAGCAGTTCAAGCTCTACAACGTTTATACCTTATCAGACACCCAGTTCTGCTAGTTCTACCAACCCTACTTACTCCCAAACACCTTCGTCTACATTTCCATGTTCGTCTGTGATGCATTCATCTCCAATGCCTATGAAGCAGGATGATGTTTCAAATCGATCAAGTTTTACATTTGGTGCCATGAATCCGGGTATTTTAACGCAGCCGCAATGGATGGAGGGAACCCATAATGATGTGGCTGGTGTCTGTGATGTGCAGCTGTTGAGTGACATTTCAAGTCTCAGCCTACACGATACATCTGACAGAAGGGGTAACTCACACTATACAAAACAAATGCAGCTCCGTCAGTCTCAGGTCCATGAGGATTTCCCCATCTTGATATAATAAATGACCTCCTTGATGAGGAGCAAACTGTTGGAAAGTTCTCTGAAACTGGGTTTCATAATGCTATTAATGGGCATCGTCATGGCTTCTACCCTTTCAATCGTCAGTTGACGTTCCCGGGTGACATTGGTATGGCAGACATAGGGCCGTCGATCGATTCAGTTAAGTACAATCAAACCGCAAGATACCATGAAGATCAGGCGAGTATTATATACAGCTCTTCTAGTGGTCCTTACAACGCTCATGTTTCCCCAAATGTTAGCATGTCTGGTTTTCCAACTGGGCAGATTGATGGGATTACTCATAGCCAGTGGCATGTCAATGGTGCCGATCTTTCAATGCCCAATGCGAGAAGCATGGAGGGTGATGGGTACCCGTTTCAAGTTCCGGACTATTCGAATTCAACATGTGGAGTGAATGGATATTCCTTGTACAGGCCTCGAAGCCAACGTTGAGAAGCCCTAAGTAACAGGAGTAGCTCTGTAACATTTATTTGATTAGTTATCAGCTTTCGTGGTAATAACATATTGGTGCAGCTTCGTGAGAGGTGTAATCCTTACTGAATATGAAAAGAGTGATTTCCAGCAGCTTTCCATTTGCATTTGCTTGCTCTTATTTTACTTGTCTCTGATGTCGAAGCCCCATGTTTCTGGGATCATAAAGAAAGCCTGATATATTTTTTCTTCTTTTTCTATTTCTTTTTATTAAGGAGCTGGATCACTAAATTTTGTGGGGATGCGGTGCAATGGTGTCCAACTTGTTAGTCTCTTCCTTGTTCAATATATTATTAGCAGTATAAATTTGCACTAATAATAAGTTCAAGATAGTGCCTTAATTGTAGCGGGAAGTAAAAGCAAATATTAATAATAGTAGTTTCTATTTTAGAAATAAAAAATAAAAAGAGAATTAAAACGAGTACAAGATATATCTATAATCTAACTTTTTTCTTATGAACACTGTCTAAGGTGCAAATATCAATCCCAACTTGAACTCAAACATCAACATACAACAATGGCAACAGCCATGTTCTACAAGTTTGCCTCCATTCTCCATTGAAAATGGTAAGTTAAACCTACACATCAAGCTTATATTTTGTAAAAAAATTAAATCTAAGAAAGAGTAAGAAAAAAATACAGATATTATAAGCTGGGTATGGCTGATCAATGGAAGAGAATTCTTGCACACTTCCGAGGATTTTTGAGGCTCTTCCAAAACTTCGTAGTATGGTCAATGACTGTTTAGAAAAGAATATCAGCTAAAATTAGTCCTGTGTTTTTGGGATGGGCTCAAGTTACATTCCAATGAACAAATAAATCCATATCTGCCGGCCAGCAATACGGAGAAATAAATCTACAGTTTCACTGCCAAAGCCAAGTTGAAATTGCTACCATCAAAGGTAGCATTAACAAGCCATAATACACGAGAATCTGCATATTCAGGGCTATGTCTCCGTTCAGGGTCCCTATTGTTTCCCTGGAATACAAAAAATGGTTTACTTTATTTCCGTAACCTGTTTTTTTCAACTCTAATACATCTTTTCTCTTACCTTCTTGTCAAGAGCTAAATCACCTGTAGATCTCCTTTCTATTAGATAAGTTTTAGTTTCAACCTGAAAGGCAGCATCGTGTATGGAGAAACCTGCATACATATAGAGTCTGTGTGTATAGTCTCCATGACAGAACCAAAAAATTGGTCACCGGCACCTGAAGATAGCGAGAGCCAAAAATGTGATTACATTATCTTATGTCCTTGGCCGTTAAAACACAAAATTTTACTCCTCAAATAATATGTTTAACTATCCCCAGTTAAATAAATATGAGCACTGAAGGTTCACTGATGTGGATGAGGTCAAACATATCAAAGTGCTAAAATATAAGAAAAGTTTAAGGCAAATGCATAGTTACCTTATCCAGAGAACGTCCATAGAGATCAGTTCGGAAAGCAGCAGTTGACATCAACAGACTTCGATCATAAGAATTGAATAGACTGTTCAGAGACACCAAACATTAGATGTCATGAATCTAAGGCATGGAGTAAAAAGAATCAATCAATCAGTGACACTATGATAATGATAATTTAAACGGAGAGAACTGCTTTGATATGTGGTTTTGGAAAACAAAATACACAAACAAAAAATGTATCTTGCTTACAGAAAGAACAATGTTGTTTATCATCTGAAACAGTACCCTTTTGAGAAAGTGTCATACTATAAGCAAAAATGCTTATCTAAATGGTCTTTCAGATTAAATATTCATTAGAAAAGCCATTTAAAATTGATATTAGCCATACCTGCTTAAGGATGCATTATTGTACAGATTCAGCTGCTCAAAAAATGCAAGGGTGTAATATGTAAACCTGTCTACAACCGGCACACCAACCTAACATTTTAGAAAAGAAAAAGATGTTGTAAGAATTTACATAAAACTAGGTTGCCTTGCCCAACCCGGCCCCAAGCCCGAATAAAGGAGGGTTGACGTTAGGAAGGGCATTTGGCCATCTAAAATTTTTTCACTTGTAATTTCATAGTTCCTAGTTTAGCGTTCATGCCCCCACCACCCTTTAGGTATCAAGTGGAAGAATAAGAAGAAAATTGCCTTGCCCAAATATAAATATGTTTGCATACAAAATCCTTACGTCAGGATCTAGGTGATGAGAGTATGAGTTTTCTCTTTTCATACTACTACCAATAGCTAGGATGCCAGGTGATTTGAGGCTGCGAAAAAAAACAGAATCTTTTCATTCAACACAAAAATGCGTCCACATGTCTACACAAGGAGCAGCTAATACCACAACTTATATCGTTGCAGAATCAGGAAATTTATAAAGGAGTGCTTAGTATTCAACTGGAACAAAGTTTGCTCATACAATTTACCAAGTAGTAAAAGCGCACAACTTTTGGAACAAAAACAAAATATTTTCACAGCTTATAAATAGAAGTGGTGTACACTGACTGCAATTTCAGAGGTAATTTTATTTAATCACCTGTGAAAAGGGAAAACCACCTGTGAAAAGAGTGTAGCAGCTTGACAAGTGTCAACCATGATTAGAAGTTCCTTGAACCAGACATTCAAATGGTAAAAGGTTGTCAAAAGAGTGAGACTAGTTGGACAGCCGGAAAACTATGATGTAGTATACATTCAAATGGCCAGAGTACTGCCAAAATAAACAAACATAAGTCCTAGGCAGGGTATGAGCGAAATCAGACATAAAAAATGCAAACGTACGAGTTGTCCATAAATGAAATCAAAATAATTGTACTGATGCTTCAAAATCAAGGTCACCGTGTATGTTCTAAAAAGAACTATCTAAAGAGACGATGTGACAATGAAAATTTACATCATAGCCACCACCTGCCTTCTATGGCAAAAATTCATGAGATAATGATTAACTATATTTACGCATATAAGGAATAGTATTGGTGGAGAACATGACCTCTTCTCTTTCATTTGCTTCACAGCATCTGCTAAATCATGACTTTGAAGCTCTTCAGAGTCTGGGACTTTAGAAATTGATCTCCCCCATGTCCAGTCATAAACAGAAGTATGTGGCTTCCTTCATCACTTAATAAACGCTTTGACCTAGGAACAGCAGGCTCATGGCAACCAGTCAGTACTCGTAAGAAATTTCCACTGTAACTTCATACCCTCTGTAATCCACCTGGTGCCAATTTGAGGGGAAATCAAGGGCATTAAAAGAATTGAAGTGCTGGTATCTCTTTAAAAACAGTACCTCGTGCAAGTTATATAATAAGGAGTACAAGATTAAGCCTAAAAAGTAACATACTAGATTCATGCAGTACAATACCTTCCAGCAGTAAATAACTTTTTCTTTTTGAAAAAAAAAGACATAATACGAGAGTTTGCATTCCATGCAATAAATAAATAGTGAAACGAAGTAGAACAGAAAATCACCTCAACATGATCACCATACAAATTAAGCCGATGATCTCCATTCTTAAAAACCTGGGCAGGATAACTGTTCCTAGCATTGCAAGCCATATCATCTGCCAACATAAGTATCATTCGACTATCGGGTATCCCTGATCGTTTCACACTTCTGCACAAACGTCTATATCAATAAAATTGCAGAACATAGAAGCAATATACAAAGTTAAATACCAGGGAGGAGCACGTACCTGTACAGAGAAAGAGTGTTGGGCATATGCCGATAATTAAACCTGCCATTTGATTAGAGATTCAGAGAACTAGATATGCTTTTTTCAGATAGGAGATTTAGCAGTTCACAAATGATGAAACCGATACATACAACAAGACAACTGCACCAGCACCCATCTAAGTCAATCAGTTCAAAGGCTAATATTAAGTAGAAAAAAATTGCCAGGATAGAACAGCTCAGCTCAGAGCTCTCAACTTCATTTCAATCTTACAACCCGATTTAAACAATTTGATGAATTTATTTAATTTAGATTATTTAGTTACTAATTTCTTAATTTCTAATACTAGATTACCATAGTTTTATATTTGATGAGTGAAAAAGTATTTTAGTTAACTTACTTTTTGACAAACTTGATAATGTAAAGTTTATAATATATAAAGTGATAAAATTTCAACCATATATCCACCGTTTAACTGATGACAAAATAATAAAAACTTAGTTACCGGAGAATCTAATAATTTTGGTTAATGGTGTGGTTATAGTAACAAAATTTAAAATAGTAAATGGTTATAGTATTCGAACAGGTTACAATCCTATACATAAGATAAAGATTAATAAAATTTTATCTTTTTTTCTTCTGGCATTAAATGACCAGCTTTTAGATTTTTCAAAAGAACATTAATTTAAAGATATTTTAAAATTATGATTTATTATAATTATTTTGATAATTATGATGAAAAAGTTAAAAATATTAGATTGATTTGAAAATTTATTAATAGTCTAATTATTTATTTATAGTTATTTATATGGATTTTAAATGATGGGAACCACTAAATTATTTCAAATGAAAGTTTGTAATTCATATATAAATTATATGAGTTGGAGCTTATTTATATAAGTCGATTGAACTTCTATCTAGTACCTACTCTTTAGCCATTGAAAATGAAAGGCCTCTCTTCTCTTCTAGCTCTCCCTCTAAATTTTCAATTTTTTATTCAACATCCCTTCTTAAAAATACTTCTCATCTATCATCTGAAGGCACCAAAAATCATTTATGTTAAAATATAGGGCATGAGCTTCTTTACCCAAAATGATTAGCCAATTTAGGAAAATTTGCAGACTTATTCATCCATCACGCTTGCAGACTTATTCATGGACCATTTGCTAATTGCTAGCTCCCTTTTTTCTCTAGGGTTTTTCTACATTTTTTTTAAAAATTTTTTAAGGAAGGATTTTTTTTTCAAATATATGGGACATGAACCTCTTTACTCAAAATAACTAGTCACCTTAAAAAAGTCTTGTCTTTATATATATATATATATATATATATATATATATATTCCAACAATTTCTTTTAATTAAAAAAGCCCTCCCTCTTCACCATCATTTCAATAAAATTGAGAACCTTGGTACTAAATACAATGGCATGGCAAACAAATTTCAATCTAATGGGAGGGTGATAGGCCGTTTAAGGTATTTTGGAGTGTTCTTATTCCAAGTTACAGAAAAATAAAACACAAATGAGTCCTCAAGTTCTTTTTTTAACCCACGGCTGTATAAGGGATTGTGAAGAGTAACGCAGAAGTAAAGTTGGCTTGAAGCCAATTTTTCTAATAACGAAAAATACTAGAATATACTAATTTATAACTGCCAAAAATATAACGTTTCAATATTCATTTACAGTTTCTTCCTTTAAATTACAGTTAAATCTTCACAACTAGCATCCATTTTGAGTAGATGATGAAAAGAATTTCCTAGTTCACTATGTTTTTAACAATAAGAAGCTTTTACACCAACTTCATACAAAGATGTCACAAAAATGTTGATATGATAACCCTAGAATCAGGAAATGAACTGCCTGTGATCCCCTGCAATTTGACAGTTCTAGAGGTGGCACTAACATGTTACAACTACAAAATGTACATTGCGAGCTACTACTCAGTAGGAACGGGGTAGCAAGAACATGAACCCGGTGTTCTCCCGAATCAGAGGCGGAGGCTCAACATCTGATATGTCTATTTGTTCCATTGACTTTGATATATCGTCCACCGGAAAAGGTATGCTGTAAAAACATAAGTTCATAATGACCACAAATTATTTGATAGCCATAAAAGGTTTATCGTAAAAATTTCATTTGGTTCATTTGAAGCTGAATGCATATAAGATTTTGTTTTTCTTTTTACCTTGAGTCATCATCCAACAGGAAGGAATTGCTAACAGCATTATTTGAATCTTCAGTCATCAACACCCTCATGCTTGATATAACCTACATGTGATTCCATGTAAGAACCATCGGCAGATTATCTAATAAAGAATTGATTATGTTTGGTCATAATGATAAAGATGATCGAACCCTAGTTTAAACAATGACATTTGATGACTTACTTCTGAAGAGACACTGGGTGTTCCATACTTGTCATCCCAGAACATTGTACTGATTCTGTAAACCTGTTGAATGCTAAGAACCTGTCAGGGAAAGCAGCAAATTTGTTAATTGCACATACAAAGTATCAACTGTAAAGAGAATAAGCAATACGTATATTATGGATAAAAAAATGTCGCGCACTGGGCACAAATCATTGCTTATTTCATCGAGTGTCTTCTTACACTTCTGGTGAATTACCTAATCCACACAAAGTATTTTAGGAAGGAAAGCAGCAAACAGCACCTAATTTTTACATCACTTGATAGCTTCTGACTTTATCATCCGGTAAAGATTTTATGGAAGATATTTCGATTCTAACAACCAGCATACTGCCCATTTCTTATTGCCATTATTATCTCTTCATTTCAATGGATAGAGTGGGTAATCAGTCAATGAGGAATAGAGAGGCAACAAAGCGAATGTCCATTTGTCATGGTAAAGATAATTAGAGCATGTTTTCCATTTTGTAGTAATAAATAAAATTAAAATGACTGCTGTAAAGGCCAAAGATCATAAAGCATCTTATTCGAGTCATTTACTTAGAAAAATGACTAAATGATGAAACAAACAGAAAAAAAAGTAGCAGATGAGATGAAAATACCAGAAAACCAATAGCTTGCCTAATATGCTTAAGCTCATCTCAAGCTGAACCCGCATACTGCAATTACGAGAAAATATTATTATCACATCATCATCAGCATCTACACCTTAAAGCAACTAGGCTTGTCTCTAGCGTATGAATTTTGCATAACTAATTGATTGCACCTATATCTAAATCTTTACTGAGACAAATCTAGCGTATGAATTAAAGCAGCTAGGTAGTCTCTAGCATATGTGAGGATTAATGGACACATTTATATATTGGATGCTCTCTCATAAATGGAGATTCATAATTATCACTAACAATCCTTGCAATTTGTAAGCTTCAGGAAATTATAACCGCTTGAGGAATTTTTTATGATCATCTTCCACAGCAAAGATTTTGACAAAGTTAAGATAAAATTTCATTAAGCTCATTAGAGGGGAAAGTAAAACAAAGATAACAACAATTTCAAAGCTAAGCGAAGACAAGAACTTTAAAAATTTTTATTTGCCTCTATGGACAAGGTCTGACAAAAGTATATGCAAATAATAGTGACAAGACTAACAAAGATAAATGTATAATTACCTCATCTGAAGCTTTATAACACCAATGCTCTAATTCAGCCAACCCTGCTTTGACATATTCACCATTACTAAACGAGCAACATTCTCTTCTCAATAGAAGGCTACAGACAAGTGACAACAATAATTAGAAAAAGCTAACATATTGAACCACCATTAGCTCTCTACATTTATTAATTAGATATATACCTATTAAACAGTTGAACATTAATGAAAGAAAATATCTGAGTAAAGATCTTGCGGACCAAGAAGGAAGGAACCTGAGGAGAACAGCAAAGACAATGAATTTACAACTTGTA
>JAURVB010011359.1:0-23930 GCA_033002965.1 Piper betle | reverse complement strand
TGGTTGTTTAACCAAATTGAGAAACGGTAAAATAGTTAACACGCACATAACTCTATTTCCAGAGACCAATAACTACATTGAATGCTTTCAATAAAAAAGTAGTAATCGATAAAACGGTAGCTGCATAGGATTTTATCAACTTTTATATCATTTATTTATCGTTATTGAGTTTTTTACTGTTTCATAAACTTTTCACTGCTGTGGTTTTTAATCCGCTTTGGCAAACTGTAAATAGTTAACACAAACACAACTCTATTTCCAAAGACCAATATCCACATTCAATACTTTCAATAAAAGAGTAATTGACAAAAAGGCAGTTGTGTAGGATTTAAAAGCTAGCAATTTACCATTTTTTTAGAAAACCAGTTTTTATTTTTTCAATAAAATTCAAATATTTTTTGTTCTTATTTAATTCAAAATAGATGATAAATCGGTGAAGTGGCGGACTTGCAGCCTAGGTGAAAGAACCATTGACATAATTGGGTATATCCCATATGGAGCAAGCCCATCCAAATTTTAGTGTTTTGGTAAGTAATCTCATAGATAATCAAATATTTTATTTAGATTAAGATGTGATTAATATTCTTATTTCAATTAAAACTTGTCATGTAATACCTGAAGAAAGCGATTATGCTACAAGTTTACACTGTTTTTATTTTTGGTTTTTGAGAAAAATTGAGGGCAAAATGAATCTTAATTGAACTGCCAAATCACAAAGGGATAATAGATACATTAATCGTACTCCGCTGCATGAGGTTAATCAAGTCTATTAATTGTCTAGAGTCTAGACTACAACGATGGTAAATTGCAATTGCTAGAACTTGGGATAAGTGTGTAATGGAGTAATGGGTAGCGGACAAATTAAGCTGCATCGAAAAGAAACGATGAATATTAATGATAAAATACCAGGCTTACAATTGGATCTCCACCATTCATATTTGCGTTCCCTCTATCCGAAATTGAATGTCAGCAGACCACTCATTTACATGCTCATGGATTGCTCACATATGGAGTTTAAAATCATCCAAACAGGTCGAGTGACAGAAAGTTGATCTTTTGTTTTTTATTAAAAAGACAGAAAGTGGACCCAAAATTCTAGAATGAGTTCATTTGTAAGTTTATGGGAGAGAATCAAATGTTAATAGAATACACAATTGATGGGTCAGAACAATTAATCCAGGATGGGGAAAATGACATTATTCACGTTTAGGTTATAATGAGTACTGGATAACTATAATCCCTTATCATACTTGTAAATAATAATTCAAACTTTTTTATATAAAAAGAATTGTTTTGGCAAATAACACGCAGAGTTGAGATGCAAATGTTTATATACAGAATGTTGGAAATCAAAACTAAGAAGCTTGCAAGATAACTGGTTCTGAGATCTTCTTTGCAAAATTTAGACGAGTTTGCTTCTGTGTCTTACTTGAATCTGTTAAACAATAAAAATGAAAACAGATAACATAATTTTTTAGCATTAAAACAATGCTAAAAAATATTAACCTACTTCAAAAGAAAATAAGCTATGTATAAAAACATTAGAAAGATGCCAACCAACCTATCTTGTTACTTTGATTGGAAGCAATAACCTTGGATTTCCAGTCATCGTATGCAGCTTTTCAAATTTCTTTTGTCGCTTATAGCTTGGAACCTGCAAATCAATCAACACATCACTTTGAATTCCTAATTCGAGCTGATCAATATATTCACTTGATAAATCATTTTGTGCTAATTCAAATTTGTCACAAAAAGTTTTGTAAATTTCCTTTGTCAAGCACATAAGAACTTTCCATAAACTTGCAAAATATTTTCACTAACCGTAGTGAGAAGTTTAATTGCTAATCATAGCAGTCACACTTTAATTTGTTCAACTTTTAGTTTGCTGCATACTGTTACAAACCCACGGCAGTCCGCCAAATGATTTAGGGCATTTTATAATCTCAAAAAAATTTTGCAGTCTACCTCCAAGCTGTCTTCATCTGCCTCCAAAGAATCATCTGATAGATCGCCACCATCAACTAGTCTTCTTTACCAGGCAATGCGTCTAACAATTCTGTTGATCAACATAATAATCAGTCACCTGCCCGTTGATACATGACAAATGCTTCACTAGCTAGCTCAAGATTAAAGGCAATTTTTTTAGGGCAAGTGTTGATCACCACAATTACCATCAAGAACATTAAAGAACTACTGACCTCTGTGCCCCTTCACAGCTTTTGGGTCCTTTTTCTCTTTGGAAACTCCAAAAACATCAAAACATAGATCGTTCATTGAAGTAGAGACCTACATAAGAGTAATGATAGATTATGCTTAAAATAAGCTGTACAAGAGAACAGCTATCTCAGAAAGTGAAGCAAAAAACTTACACTGGAAAATTCAGATTCAGATGATCCACATAGCTCAACCAATTTTTGTTTGTCCACTTTGAGCTATGGATAATATTGATCAATCATCAGATAGAAGTAGTCATGAGAGACAATTCATTTCCATTATCACAGCGCAAAGAAAGTCACATAAGTCACTACCTTGTGTTTTCTTGCACACAGGTAGAATGAAACAGCTATGAAAACAGGTCGACTGAAGTCTGTACTCGCACGCCGAGAAGCTGGGAGTGAAGAGAGAAATCTTTGCTTGTAGCTGAAAGGGCAAAGACCAGTATTCATGTTATAATTTAGGAAAATAAATTAACACTCGGAGGCAATTGAACCCAAATTTTGAAGCGTTAAAATACCATAAAGAAATGCAGAAAGGGCTTGTGCCCACACACAGGATGATATTAAGCCTGCTGCTATTGCAGAACATATGGCACTACACCAATTCAGTAAATGTGAATTTTTAGTCTACTACAAGAAAATAACTTTTCAAGACAGTGAAGCATGGACAATGAATTCTTAGTTTGAAGAGTAAAATATCAAGATCCCAAATTTCAGTAGATCCGAAGTAGAGTTTAACACATTCAGGCACAGTTAACGGAGTTCTATAGATACAGTTGTGAGTGCCATGTACTAAAACACTTGCTAAACAAGAAATGAAAAATACACACAATAAAAATCAGATAGCAGGGAGAGCTCCTTACAGAGAAAACCATTCTGAACAATGGGCACAAGTCGAACACAGCCGAATTGAATAGCAAGCTCACGAACATCCACGTGTGTCCTGCAAAAATCACACCATCCAATTTTAGAACCATTTATTCGCAGGAAGGCATTTCATGAATCCATAAAAGAAGGCAGAGAGGACACTAATTATTACTTGAGTCCAAGACAATTCTGCATTGAATTGAATGACCGGCTGTAGGCTTTTTCCGACATACCACTCAGCCTAATAGCATCTTGTCGCTGGAACAAAATCTGAAGCCTGTTTGAAAAAAGTTTGATCTCACAATCCAACTATTTGATCAAAGAACTAAAAGAAGAAAAACAATACAATTATAAAGCCACAGACATCACATGGGTTACCTATTTGCAGCGATTTCTAAGCAGATGACAGCCTTGCAGACCTCACCCTGCAAGCACCAAGCAAAACGAGCAACAACGGTAACTTATTATTCGTGAAAAAGCCGAGAGATTACACACGTACTAAGATTAGAGGGGAGCAGCAAGAAAGGCATCATACAACGCCCAGAACGGAGGCATCGATGCGGACATCGCAGAGGCGGCGAAGCTCTTGGGCCTTGCGGACGAGGTGCTTGGAGTCGGGCAGGCCAAGCTTGCGGGCCAGATCGGAGATGTCCATGGCCGGAGCAGCAAAGGGCGTGCGGGAGGAGAGGGATGAATGAGCGTACGAGAACGTCATAAGAGGCGATAAAAATGAAGGACTGAAATTTTGGCGGGAGGGAGAAAGTGGGTTTCCAGAGGGCAAGAAGGATTTTGGTTTTTGGGTTTTGCCGGGAAAGGGGAGGGAATGGGAGGTTGATTTTGGCGCGCCCAAATTCTGTGTCCGTTTTAGGCGCGAGCCTGAGCGGCGTCGTGGGCGGTGTTGAATTTTACACGTCCCTAAGTTCAATTGAGGTATTTATTGTTATTATTTTTTATTTTTTTGACTATTTATTATTATTATACTATTTGCCATTTTTCTGAACTCATTTTTAACTATTTTGACAATAATAAACCGTTAACAACTTATCTTTCCCAACATACAAGCATTGTCGAGATCACAAAAAGTTCACCGTTTATTTACATTAAATTAACATTTAAAGAGATATGAAAATATAAAATTTTAATTTAGCATATTAATAATAATTTGTTTTTATTTATATAGATAAATAATATTAAACTTTTACTAAAAAAATCACTACTTTTAATAAAATTGTAAATCAGTAAAATGGCAATAATAGAGGCTTATGATTAGGGCTGCTAATTGAGCGAGTCAACTCATAAGCATTTACCAATCGACTTGGCTCAACTCAACTCGAAACTTGATACTTAAATGTTCGAGCTTGAACTCAGCTTAAACTCGAATCTTAAGAATTGAGCTTGAGCAAGACCATGTTCGACTCAATTCTACTCGGTTATAACTCGAGTCGAACTTGACTCGATAAAATAATATAACAATATAGTATTTATATTATATTATATATATATATATATATATATATTTATTTATATACAATATAATAATAAAGAAGTGAGATAGTTGAGATAGTAGGTATTCAAGTGGTTGTGGGTTTAATCTATATTGATTGTATTTTTTTAAATGAGGTACTTTTTATTTTTAATTGAGCTAATTTTGACTCACGAACGAGCTGATTTTGAGCTCAAGAACGAGTTGGGTTTGAACTCTGGAAAATTAAACAGTTTAAGTGTATTCAAGCTCAAGTCGAACTCGAACACATAAAAGATATTTGAGTCGAACTCGAGCATGTATGTTCAAAACTTGTTCGTTCTCGAGTCGAGTTCAACCGAGTTTGAACACAAGTTAAGCTCGACTCGCTTACTCGTTTAGCAGCCCTACTTATGATGTTATCATTTTAAATAAAAGTAGTATAGTTAAATTACCACTTTAAAACTATTTTTAATGGTAGAAAAAATTAATTAATTTAATTTAATTTAATTTTAAACGATCGGTAAATAATTTGTAAACTATGGAATGAGGTTGTTATGTGTATCAACTCAAATTGGCCTGCCAACTAACTAAATCGACTAATAAATTTTGGGATATAAATTCATAACATATTAAAATAAAGAAGTGAGGTAAAAAGAATCTATCCACTCGAGTCATTAAGCCCTAGAGGATTTAATTTTTAAGAACGTAAAAAAAGGTGTTGTAAAACCAAACAATTTTACTTCATGGGTGATGTTTACGGCCACTTGGGCCAATATCTACGAACTATTGGGCTGTTCTCCTTGTTTGCTCGTAACCACCCACGACCACCCTCGGCTCCCCATCGACGATCGGGAGTTAATTTGATGTTTGATGAAAGGCCACTATTGACTGTGAGCAGGTTACCATCACTTTGATAGCAGGTTGGTTTTCAGGTTCTTTCTTCTTCTCCCTGCTTATAGAATACTACTCCAGTGTTGTATATTTTAATGATGAAGCAATCGACCAAGAGCTTTTGTATTTTCTACATGTTATCCCTTCCAAGAAATGTGTTTTAGCTACTTAGTTAGCTATGCTTTTCACGTGTGCACTTACCGCTAGGTATTGCTTTCTGATTTACTGATCAATGAAATCACTGACCTTTTGTTTTGGTTTTGTCATTGTTAAATCAGTGTGCCGAGCAAAGCTCATTAGTGATTGAGGTTTGTTGCTTCTGAAGTGGGCTAATTTTTGGAGATTGATTGCTATTTGGTCAATTTTTATTGGCTGCTTTTTCATTTCTGGTTTGTGGTTTTAATCCTTGTAAATTGGCTTGCTATTTGTAGCCATATGGCGATCTGCAGTGATGCTTTTGATAATTATAAGGCCGAGAGAAATTAAAGGGCTATTAATTCGGTAACTTTGAATTCTACCTAACAGATGATGGAGCAGGGGACGTTTCAAATTCTCTAATGCGGATCCTGGACGCTGTTTAAGCAAATTAACCTTTTATTTTGTTGTTCATTTTATATTTTTTTAGGCATAATGTGAGCATAAGACGGATGAGGAAGAAAAAAATTGCTGCAGGTCTTGGATGAAATTGCTGTGAAAGTTACATTATGGGGGAGGTATTTGCTCTTTTACATCTTTATTGAAATTGATGTGCTTTTTCTACTGAAAAGTCTCCAGTTACGAGGAGGTATTTTACTCAAGTCATTGTCCATGATTTCAGGAATTAACGAAAAAATTGTAGTTCAGCTCCATGCCATGAGATACAGATCAGATCTGAAAGATTGTAATTTGATTCTTTGACCAAAATATAATATATGACCCTTTTTTGCTATTATTTACATTGACTAGATGGTGGCTTCAATGTTACTCAATATCATTCATTCATGAAAAGAGACAGCCATGGAGTTAACATCTGTGTGCTAATTTCTATTATTGTCTCTAAAAGGCTAGATGTTGGCTTCAATGTTAATTTTCCTTTCCCATGATTGAATTCATGAGTAGTGTTTACTACATGCTTTAAGGGTCTATTTTGTTTCTGAGAAAGAAAAGAAAATGTGAGAAAAGTGTACTTTTTTCACATTTTGCTTGTTTGGTTTGAGAGAAAATGTGAGAAAAGAAATCTGTTTTCCATCTTGATGAAAAACTTCTTCATAAACCATTTTCTTACAAAAATGTAAGGAAATGATGGAAAGTGAGAATGGTGCTTACACCTTTTCTTTTCTTTCTAACCAAACACATGTGAGAAATAATAGGAAGCTATTTTTGCTCCTTCCTTTTTCTTTCTTACATCTTTTTCTTTTTCCTTCTTTCATAATCTATCAAACCAAACAAACCATAAGTGAATATTCTTGTGTGGCTGGTGTAACTGATTTCATGAAACAGAATTGTAGAAGAATTTTAAGTTCTTAAGGTAACATTTTAAAGATTATTTTGGAGTAAGAATTGTTTCATGAAACAGAATGATTCATTGTAAGTTTTCATCTGTAAAAACCTCTTCTTTTCGCAATATTTTCAAAATATCTTTGTTAATGTATTGTAGGTAAGAAAGAAGCCTTTGAGGCTCCCCATAAATTATCCGGTTATTTTAATGGAAAAAGTGGTGCTGAAGCAATAATGAAGAAAATGAGGGGTAACTTTTTTCACAATTTTTAAGCATTTGTGTAGAAAACATGGTGGGAAGAGCTAGTGCCGGATAAAATATTATGTCCAAGAATTTCAATGAAGAGAATGACGTGGAAGAGAAGATAGGGCAGCACATCGGATCATTCACAAAAACTAATGAAACTTGTGGCTTGTAAAGAAACAAAGACAAGAAAAAGAGAAGGATGAAGATGATGATGAACATTTGGTTAAAAATAGAAGAGGAGTTTGGAAAGAATGTTGGAAGAAAGTGAAAATTGGAAGATGGAGGTGGAGATACAACCCAGTGTTGTAGAAAAGGTGGAGTTGGTGAATAGCAGGCTACAGTTCAGACAATAGTAGTATTTCCGGTTGACATGAATGGTCTTCTTACACTTGGAATGTGGTTGAAATGTCTGACCAATGACTTGAAGCTTTTCTTTTCCAAAAGAAAAGAGAAGAAAAGAGAGAAAAAGGCTTCTTATTTTTTAATCTTTAGGAGAAGATAATAGTGTAGGCGATGCAAAAGCCTTATACTTTTATGTAATGCGTACTAGTTAAATTCTGGGACATTTAGATGGTTTAACCACTTGTTTTAAAACCTCACGTAGTAAGAAAAGGAAACCATTTAAAATTCATTTTCACTCACCCTCACATGCAAGTAAATTTTAAACAAATTAGAACATAGACAAACATGTGGGCAAAGGGAATCATTTAATATTTACTTTGATACTCACCTACACATGTAGGAAACACAGACAAATATGTGGTTAAAGGGAAACATTTAATATTTATTTTAACATCTCCCCTTCATGTTAAGGAAATTGTTTAATGGCTTAGCGTGTAAACAAGCATGGGGTGAAAATCAAGCAATTTAATAAAACATCGGCCATTAATACCATTTAAATTTTAGATGGTTCAGTCACTTCTCCCAAAACCTCAAGCTGCTAGGACAAGAAACTAATTATTTATTTTCCACATGTCATGTTTAAAGAGTTGCTTGATATGGTCAAAAGGCGTGATTGCGTTTGTTTTTGAGGTGTGCTCAAAGGAACTTGAAGTTGATGGATAGAATGCAATTGGTATACTTTTGTGTAGCAATTGTATGGATGTAGTTTTGTACAAGTGTAAGGACAAATTCTTTCATCTGTTTCTATATGTGGGCTCTTTTATAAGGTGTTACCCCTCTTTAGGAATGCTTCCAATATCTTTTGGTCTTACCTTTATGATTGAAAGACCAGTAAGTGGTCTTTTTTTTGAAAAAAGGTTCATGAACATTGTTAATGATATGATAGGCCATTGTGCACATCATTCTCATAAATGGTGATTTAACACAATATTTATATGACTTTGATTGAGTTTAAGCTACTTTTAGCATCATAGAATTGCATCTACGATCATGAGGGATGCACATTCATCTTTTTATATATTGCAGGTTTAGAATCGTGAGTCAATTGATCAGTAGAAATTTGATGGCAAAAAGTTAAATGTTTGATCCTGTAGTGGTTCCTATGTTTGACAGTGGCCACTCTGTAGAGGAAGCACGTGGCTTTATCTTCCTACCACTTTATGACTAGTTTTACCCGAGCATGCTTTACAAGCTGAATAAGATGTAATTTCAAGTTAAGACACTTAATCTGCTCTGTTTTCTTTTAAAGTAATTATTACTTCTTTTATTTTTTTCTTACACTGAAGTGAATGAGTACGGTGATTTTGATCAGTTTTAAAATCTAACAAAATCTGATAAGTAGCACCATTAGCCCTTCAACTCAGGCATTGTTTATAGTTTTCCGAAGATTAAATTTTCCAGAAATATTTCTAGAAATGAGAATGATGTAGCGTATGTGGCTTTTATTTTATAGTGGAAGATTATTTCATACATATGTGAAGGGAAGGCCACCGACCAAGTAGGTTTCAATTGCTAAAAAGGTGACTAGGCATGCTTTGCCATCATTGACTGGTACCTACCTACAATTTCAGTTTTTATTAACTGGTTTCAGCATAATTGACTCTCTTGGTGTTAGTAACACATTAGTTAAGGAGCTTCATGGTTTGGTGACTTGATTATTTAATTAAGTTCAGCTACTGTGATAAATTAAGAGTAGAAAATGCATCAACAATTAGCACTATGATAGGGTAGTATATAAACCAATTAAAGAAGCATTATTCTAGTTTCAAGACCGATCAGTAGTCGATAACTTTGAGAACAGTAACCAAAAACTTGGTGGTTATCAACATCTGGCATTAATGATTGGTATTTATTCTGCATTATTGTTGTTGTTGTCGTCGTCGTTAGAAGATGGAGGTACAGGTAGGATTCCACCGCTTTGAGATGATTCAATAAATCTATTAGGCATCATACTTCCACCCGTCCCTTTCTTAGCTAGTTTGTAATTCTCAAAAATTATTAAGGAATGAGTGGAAGATTGCGGAATTGTAGAAGAGAGAATTAAGTAGAAAAAGGGAATTGGGGAAGGGTTAAGGGTAGAAGAAGAAGAAGAGTTGGGGAGAAAGAATTTGTTCATTACAAAATTTATACCAATTACAGATCATTCTTCCTCCTTTTGTATCTTTTTTCTCCCTATATTAAGTAATTTTCAAATATAAATTAAAAACTTCCCGCACACTTCTTTTTGTTGTTGTTTTCCCCTATTATGTCTCTAATTTACAATTCATACCCTTTGTTATAACTTGTTATTGTTATTTTGTGTTTATCAACTGAATTTTGAATAATCTTTCCTAGAATTGCTACCAGGCTAGGAATTCTATTGTTTTCTATTGGTTAACTCATTAGTTTGATTCTGTACAATTGATTTGTTCCTCGTATTCTCTGGTTGAGCAGGGTCGCAAAAAGGCCACTTTCTTGGTGGTTGTATTGGCTCCAAAATGCATTTGGGCAGATACACAGCGGTTGAACATTATTATGTCACTCTGTCTTTGCATTATTTAGTAAAAAATTTCGATGAATGTATAATGCTTGATAGTGAAGCCCTTTGAAATATTTGGTCCAGAATTCTGAAGCTTTCCATTACTCATCAATTGAGCCTCTTCGTTGAGTCAGTGATACAGTTGACTGATCAGTAACTTATGCATCCATGAAATTTTGATTCTAATTGCGAAGATTTGCTGTGTTAGGTGTGGAATTTAGTATTTGTTTTGGTGGTTGGTAAATGCTAATGGAGAGAATCCCTTTGCGGTGCAGCATCAGTATATTGGCTTTTCTGCTTATGAATTTGATGCTTAGGTTGTTGTATAATCATAATTAATTTGTACACAAAATACTTTTGATTACTTCCAATCAGGTTTCTCATGTGTAAAAAAATTCCTACTTTTTCTTAATGCTTTGATAAAGAAAAGTAGGAATTTTTTCACATTAGAGACAAAGGTTGTCATACGATTATTTTGTGCATGAAACTCATTAATCATATGGTACTTTTTGTTTTTGAATATATGAGGTATATATATATATATATATATATATATATATGAGGTGTATTGCAAATTTTGGATGTCTGTAGGAGTAGTTCTGTGTTGGTGATATTCTTAGTAGATTATTTGTGACTTATTTTCTAAATGTGGGTAATTCAAGCTGTTAAAGGTTTCTACTATTTCATTGGCTTTCTCTTTTATAAAACACGGCAGTTGTGCTTGCATGGCATCTTGGTGCAAAGTATACGCATTTAATGGCATGCAAATGATCCATTACTAAATTCTTTATTATCTATTGGCGACACAAAATCGTCCATTAATAATATATAAATTTTAATCATCCTATTATAAATTGTCACAACTTCTAGAATTGTCCTTATTGAGAGAGAGTTTTATCATCTAATTAGTGAGTAAAAATCCTCCAATTATTAGCACGTAATTTTCACCTAGAAGAATGTAAATAATCTATTTACTAGTGTGAAATTGTCTACTCGGTAAAATGAATCTTCTACTCGGGGACATAAATTATAAATCATAATATTTCATAATTTTTTTTTGCCTTTCGAGTTGAGATTTAATCATTATAATATCAAATAAAAATCATCCTCTAATTAGCATAAATCATCTACATTTTTTTTCTTTTTCATCTTCTTATAAAGGATAAGGCCTGTGTTCTAAACGAAATGACATAGTTATGATAATGGATGTCTTTCCTTAGGATAAATGGATGTCTTCCTTTAGGCTAACTTTTCTCCACCGTCGGGGCTTTAACAGTCACATAAATCATGTATAACACACATCATCCCTATTTTAAAAAATAAAAGCACAAATCATCCATTTAGTGGCTTTAAATCATTCCCATAATATAATTATCCCCGACTCCGTTTGGATAGCATGAAATAAATATAAATAATTAAAAATTTTAAAATTGTTACTAAAATGAGTGTGTGTGTATATATATATAAATATAATATTTTTTTAAAAAATAATATTTTTATTATATATTTTGTATTCAAATTAATCATGAATATCTTATATGACCCATTCAATGTGCTATCGAAGGAGAGGAAAAAAATCTCTTTTTTTAATCTAGTAAAACAAGGAAAAGAAGGAAATTATTTTAATCATTAAAGAGCACGTACAAAGGTGGTGGAAGGTAATCACAGTTATTTTTTTGCTTTTTTTAATATAATTATATTTAATTAATAAAATAATTAATTTAATAATATTTTTATAAAAATATATTAAATATACCCACCTTAGATGTAACACCCCAAATCCGATTCAAGTTTGTAAACCGAACGGACATGTTACAAGCCCCCGGTTAGGTTGGCTAACCCGAACTTAACTCGTGCGGATCTAATCTTGGCGTCTTAAAATACAGATACGATTCGTCATGCATGGATGAATGCACATAATCCTATCAAAATACTATATGGATGACATGCAAATTAATTTACACACCAACAACAATAACGATGAATCAATAAAAATTCTAAGAGTGAAACGGCCAGAGTCTCCCCTAAAAGTGCAATTAGAGTCCACCCTATTAAAATAATATATACAAATATATATGTATATATCAATAATTTTAATCACACATAATCTAATATGCTGTATACTCATTCTGGAACTTGGGTTTCAACCCACCATACTTTTGCTGCGCAATCTATTCACATTTCCTTTTCCTGTCATCATATCTTAGTATTTCATCTCATCATATCCTCATATTTTAGCATTTAATCACATCACATCAATATAATAACATCAGAACAAAATATTAACCACTCTATCGACTGACATGTGTGCAAGCGACATCAGTGCTCCTCCGTCCAGGCTTGCACATCCAACTCGTGATTATTACCTACATATAGTATAAAAACACGTCAGTAACAAGTGTTACTGGTCCAGAAAATAACTAATATCAAACTGGCTATAAGAGCAAACTCTCATATGAAAGAAAACATCATATACTCCTCATGAATACTTTGAAAGGCATCTACTGAGGAGCCACTGGGCTGCAGACCCAGTAGCATCCCGAACTGACTGATATGTTGTTATTGATGCCTCTCTCGGCATTTTCTTACTTCATTTTCTGGTCTCAAATTCTAAGCCCTCTCCTTACCTCCATAATTCTCTTGGTCTTGAGCACGAAGGCCGAGTACTCTCAGGGAGTCACCTTTAGTACCCTTTAAACTACAAGTCCGGACATGCATTGTACTAAACAGTACTCGTAAACCTCTACGTTCTTCTGGTGTGAGGAACTCAAACGCAAAGTTGTTAGGATCCCTCAGGAATAGAACAGTCCGCTCACTAATCCAGAGCCCACTTTGACTGTCACAACATCCGCTCATGGTATGTGCAATCAATTTTTCCATCTCTCGTGTAACACCCCAAATCCGGTCCACACTCGTGAACCGAACCAGCATGTTACAGGCCCCGGTTAGGTCGGCTAACCCGAACCTAACTCATGCGGATCCAATCTCGGCGTCTTAAGATGTAGATACAACTTGTCATGCATGGATAAATACACAAAACCCTAACATGATACTACATGGATGACATGCAAACCAAATTTCACACCATTACAATTACGGTAAAATTAATGAAACCTTGAAATAAAACGGATCAGGGTCTCCCCTAAAAGTGCAATTATGGGCCCACCCTGTCAAAATAATATATATACAATATATGTCGACATAGCAATTAACATTCACACAAAATCTAATCTATCATTATGAATTCATTCTGAAGCTTGGGTCTCAACCCACTACGCTTCCGCTGCTCAACTCTGATCATATTTTTGCATTCTATTATCTTGTCTTAGCATTTCATTCGCATCATATCATCATGCTCAAACATTTACTCATGTCATTCACAATATAATAACATAATAATACAAATATTAAACATTCAGAAATCTAACATGTGTGTGTACAAGACCTCATTGCTCCTCCGTCCAAGCTGGCTCATCCATCTCGTGCTTATCACCTACATATAGTATAAGAAACACGTCAGTAACAAGCGTTACTGGTCCGGAAAATAAAATAACTATAACAAGCTGGCTATGAGAGCAAACTCTCATCTGAAAGAAAACCATATACTTCCTCAAGAACACTCTGAAGGGCACTACTGAGGAGCCACTGGGCTGCAGACCCGGTAGCATCCCGAACTTACTGCTCTGCTGCTGGTACTGTGCTACTCTCAGCACTTCTTTTTCAGTACTTCTCATGAAACTTTATCCTAAGCCCTCTCCGAACCTCCATATCTCTCCTGGCCTTGAGCACGAAGGCCGAGTACTCTCAGGCAGTCGCCTTTAGTACCCTTTGAACCACAAGTCCGGACATGCGCTGTACTAAACAGTACCCGTAAACCTCCACGTTCTCCGGGTGTGAGGAACTCAAACGCGGAGTTGTCAGGATCCCTCGGGAATGGAACAGTCCGCTGGCACTAATCCAGAGCCCGCTTTGACTGTCACGGCATCCTCTGCATGGTACGTGCAGTCGGTTTCTCCATCTCTCGTCTCACTGAAAACTCGATAAAACTATATATATAGGCCTGGGAAGGGATTCATATAATAGGCCCGAAGGCAACTTGTGGTGGATCTTGTTTTCGAAATCATCCTCGAGGGATCTCATCCTCGAGGGGTTATTAATCCGGAAATATTCGATTAAATGGCCCGAGTTAAGTGGGATCCAATAAAACGCCACTTAACCCGCCCTGCAATAATAAAATAAACATACAATGGAAGAGCGTAAAACAAGACGAGTCCTAAACGGACCTGGTAGAAGCTCCAAGCGTGTCATCGCGCCTAGGCGGCGAGCTCCTATTCCGTACCTACACATCAAAACTAAATACTAACGCCCGCTAACTAAATGATGCATCAAACTCAACACAATTAAACACAGAATCATCATCAAAATAACCATCAAATAATTATAAGAGTAAATAATCCTAACTCAACTACTCATACCATATTTTATTCTGTTCTTCTAAGTTGCATCGTACTAGTTTAACATATTCATACACAATTCATCTCATTAGATCACTTCATTCACTAATAATCTCATCATGCACATCTTTACTTTATTCATGGTCAAGACATTAATCATGATAATTAATTAACCCTAGCATGCTATGCTAACAATTATCATCAATTTTAAATAAATCAATCGGAGGTAATTATACCTCACGTCGTCGGCAATCGGCGACGGCTAGGGTTCCGTCGCGCGTCTCGGAGCTCAAATTTGGCGCTCATCGGCGTCCGAAGCTCGATTGGGCTCCACTGGGTGAGCCCCGCGGAAGATCCGGTGAATTCCGGAGAATTCCAGAAATTCCGATTTTCCGGCGGTTTTCCGGGAGCCACTGGCGGTTTTCCGGCGACTTCCGGTGGTTTTCCGGCAACAATCGCCGGCGGCGTCTACTAGCTGGATAGGGGTCATATAGGGTACCATTGGAACCGGCTCGGCGAGCCCGACACATCCACGACGTCCACATGGTCGGCCGAGGCGGTGGCTCGCCGGAAAAAGGCTAAACAGAGCCGGCGGCGATGGGTCGCTAGATCCGGCCGGCCACGGTGGCGACGGCCTCCGTTCCAGTCGGGGAAGGCAGCTGAGGGGTCGAGGACGTCGAGCCGACCACCTGATCGTGGTGGCGACGGTCGGCGGCGGCGCGATCGGCGACGCGACCAAAACCTTGCCGCGGCGCTACGCACGGCGATTCCGGCGTCACGGCGGCCCGATTGGGGCCGGACTTGGTCGGGGCAGCATGGCGACGGCGTCGCCGAGCTGGGCGGCGTCGGTCGACGGCCGGGCGGCGCCGACAGCGGCGGCGGTGGCGCGCGAACAGGGGCGGCGCGGCACGAGGGTTTGGGCGTGGGGGAGAAAACGTCGGGGGTGTGTGTGGTGGCAAACTCGTAAATATTACTTGACTCGTCTCCGGCTCGAGTCAAGTATAATAACTAAGTCGTATTAAATCCCAAAAAAATTCATAAAAATCGGGAAAAATCCCGTAAAATCAAACAACACCAAAAAAAATTATAATGATATGCTCTAGAACTATCAACCCACCCAAAATGCCCGTAACGCGTCCTAACGCGGTAAACGGCCTAAAACTAATTCTACGATCCACTATATATAAAAATAAAAATAAAAAAAGACTGGCATACTCTCATATATCTGATAACTCATTCTGTTCTGCTGTGTTCATGACGTTATCATCATATACTTGGGTACGCATGACCCTCATAGCTCATACACGCGACCGGCGTCGGCTCGGTACACGTGTCCTGAAACTGACTCAACTCGAAAAATAACGGTCGACCCGACCGGTTCTGAATATAAAACCCTAACTCGAATCGTGGGTTTTACATCTCGTTTCACTGAAAACTCGATAAAATTATCTATATATATGCCTGTGAAGGGATTCATATAATAGGCCTGAAGGCAACTTGTGGTAGATCTTGTTTTCGAAATCATCCTCGAGGGGTTATTAATCCAGAAAACTGTTCGGTTAAATGACCCGAGTTGAGTGGGTTCTGATAAAATGTCACTTAACCCGTCTTGCAAGTAATAAAATAAACATACAATAAAAGAGAGCGTAAAACAGAGACGAGTCCTAAACAGACCTGGTAGAAGCTCCAAGCGTGTCATCGCGCATAGGCGGCGAGCTTCTACTCCGTACCTACACATCAAAACTAAATACTAACGCCCGCTAACTAAATGATGCATCAAACTCAATGAACATCACACATAACACAATCATCATTCATTAAATAATCATCAACAAAATATCCCTAGATAATTCTATTCACACTGATTTTATTATATTTTTCTAAGTTACGTTACAATCAATTAGCATGCTCAGGTTAATTCACCTACTTAGATCACCAACATTTATCCATTGCCAATCATATCATGCATATCATTACTTCTTTCACGCTCAGACCTTCATCATGACAATCAATCAATCCTATCATGTTGTGCTAACAATCATCAATTTTAAATAACTAACTCAGAGGTAATTATACATCTCGTCATCGACAATCGATGATGGCTAGGGTTTTGTTGCGCGTCTCAAAGCTCGAATTCGGCGCTCATCGGTGTCCTAAGTTCAATCGGGTTCGACTGGAAGAGCTCCGTGGAAGATCCACGCGAATTCCAATGAATCTGATTTTTTGATGTGTTCCGGCGATTTTCTGGCTGTTTCCAGTGGTTTTCCGGCAACTTCAGACAGTTTTTCGGTCGTACTCGCCAGCAGCGTCTACTGGCCGGATAGTGGTCATATTGGGAATCGTTGGAATTGGCTCGGTGAGCCCGACGCATATATGGCCTTAATGTGGTCGGCGGAGGCAGCGGCTGGTCGGAAAATGGCTAAAATAGAACGGCGGCGATGGTGGGTGATTAGATTCGGCCAGCCTGGGCAGCGATGGGCTGCAATCTAGTCGGGGAATGTCGCTAGAGGGTCGAGGGTGTCGAGGCGACCACACGATCGTGGCGGCGACAGTCGTCATTGATAGAATCGACGACACAAATGCGTCGCTAGGCATGGCGATTCTGGCGTCGTGGAGGCCGGGGTGCTCAGGACATCACAGCGATGGCACAACCGGGTTAGGCGGTGTCCATTGGCGACAAGGCGGCGTCGGCCACGGTGGTGGCGACAAGCATAGGTAGCGGCGTTGGGGCAAGGGTTTGGGGAAGAAAGAAAAGGTTGGGGGCGAGGGGGGAAGAAAACGGCTCGGTGGCAAACTCGTAATTAAGACTTGACTCGTCTCCGGCTCGAGTCAAGAATAATAACTAAGTCGTAGAAAATCTTAAAGAAATCCAAAAAATTGGGAAAAATCCCATAAAATAAAACAAATACCAAAATATCATAATGACATGCTCTATAACTAACAACTTACCCAAACTGCCCGTAACGTATCCTAACGCGGTAAACGGCCTAAAACTAATTCTACAATCCACTATTTTAAAAATAAAAAAAGATAACTGGCATACTCTCATATATTCTGATTACTCATTCTTTTTTGCTGTGTTTATGACGTTATCATTATATACTTGGGTATACATGACCCTCATGGCTCATACACGCGACCGGCATTGACTCAGTACACATGTCCTAGAACATACTCAAGTCGAAAATAATAGTCAAACCGACTGGTTCTGAATATAAAACCCTGACTCGAATTACTAGTTTTACAATAGATTAGGCTTAATATTTAAAATTTTTATGTCATTTGGTCGCTGTCTCGCCAACTCTACAATAGAGCTAATAATAATTATCCCCTTTAGCAATACATTATCATTTAATGAAATGAAAGTGGTTCATGGTGTAAAACCCATGATTCGAGTCAGGGTTTTATATTCAGAACCGGTCGGTTTGACCGTTATTTTCGAGTCGAGTCAGTTTCAGAACACGTGTACTGAGCCGACGCCGGTCTCGTGTATGAGCCATGAGGGTCATGTGTACCCAAGTATATGATGATAACGTCATGAACACAGCAGAAAAGAATGAGTTATCAGAATATATGAGAGTATGCAGTTCATTTTTTTTATTTTGATATATAATGGATCGTAGAATTAGTTTTAGGCCGTTACCCGCGTTAAGACGCGTTATGGGCATTTTGGGTGGGTTGATAGTTCTAGAGCATATCATTATGATTTTTTGGTGTTGTTTGATTTTATGGGATTTTTCCCATATTTTTTTAGAATTTTTTACGACTTAAATATTATTTTTGACTCGAGTCGGAGACGAGTCAAGTAATATTTACGACTTTGCCACCACACACCCCCGCGCCCTTCTTTTCTTCCCCAAACCCTCGCCCGCGCCGCCCCTGTTCGCGCGCCACCGCCGCCACGGCCGACGCCGCCTGGCCGCCGATCGACGCCGCCCAGCCCGGCCACGGCGTCGCCTTGCTGCCCCGACCAGGTCCGGCCCCCATCGGACCGCCGCGACGCGAGGAAGCCACGCCGCGACGCCGCGCCCGCATTGCGCTTCCGTCGCCGGCGACCAGCGCCGCCGCGATCGGTCGGTCGCCTCAGCACCCTCAGCCTTCCAGCGACCTTCCCCGACTGGAACGGAGGCCATCGCCGCCGTGGCTGGCCGGATCTAGCCACCATCACCGCCGACTCTGTTTTATGTATTTTCCGGCGAGCCGCTACCTCCGTTGGCCGCGTCGACCTCGTAGATGAGTCGGGCTCGCCGAGCCGGTTCCGAGGGTACCCAACACGACCACTTTCCGGCCAGTAGACGCCGCCGGCGATTGTCGCCGGAAAACCATCGGAAGCCGCCGGAAAACCGCCAGCAACTGCCGGAAAACCGGAATTTCTGGAATTCGCCGGAATTCACCGGATCTTCCGCGGGGCTCACCCGGTCGAGCCCGTTCGAGCTTCGGACGCCGATGAGCGCCGAATTTGAGCTCCGAGACACGCGACGGAACCCTAGCCGTCGCCGATTGCCGACTACGTGAGGTATAATTACCTCCGATTGATTTATTTAAAATTGATTATTGTTAGCACAGCATGCTAGGACTAATTATTGATGTGATTAATGCTTAATTACGAATGAAGTGATAAGAGACATGATTTGATGAATAGTGCTTGAATGTGAGTGATCTAATGAGGTAGATCGAGTTGAGCATGCTAATCGAGTAATGTAACTTAGGAAAAATACAATAAAATTGGTAGGAATAGGATGAGTAGAATTATTTTCATATTTATGATTATTGATTGTGATTGATGTTTATTGAGTTTGATGCATCATTTAGTTAGCGGGCGTTAGTATTTAGTTTTGATGTGTAGGTACGGAGTAGGAGCTCACCGCCTAGGCGCGATGACACGCTTGGAGCTTCTACCAGGTCCGTTTAGGACTCGACTCTGTTTTACGTCTTTCTATTGTATGTTTGATTTATTGTCTGCAGGACGGGTTAAGTGGCGTTTTATCGGATCCCACTTAACTCGGGCCATTTAACCGAACATTTTCCGGATTAATAACCCCTCGAGGATGAGATCCCTCGAGGATGATTTCGAAATAAGATCCACCACAAGTTGCCTTCGGGCCTATTATATAACTCCCTACCCAAGCCTATATATATATAGTTTTCGTGTTTTCTGTGAGACGAGAGATGGAGAAATCGACTGCACGTACCATGCAGAGGATGCCGTGATAGTCAAAGCGGGCTCTGGATTAGTGCCAGCGGACTGTTCCATTCCCGAGGGATCCTGACAACTCCGCGTTTGAGTTCCTCACACCCGGAGAACGTGGAGGTTTACGGGTACTGTTTAGTACAGCGCATGTCCGGACTTGTGGTTCAAAGGGTACTAAAGGCGACTGCCTGAGAGTACTCGGCCTTCGTGCTCAAGGCCAGGAGAAATATGGAGGTAAGGAGAGGGCTTAGGATAAAGTTTCACGAGAAGTACTGAAAAGAAGTGCCGAGAGCGGCATAGTACCAGCAGCAGATCAGTAAGTTCGGGATGCTACCGGGTCTGCAGCCCAGTGGCTCCTCAGTAGTGCCCTTCAGAGTGTTCACGTGGAGTATATGTTGTTTTCTTTCATATGAGAGTTTGCTCTCATAGCCAGTTTGTTATAGTTATTTTATTTTTCGGACCAGTAACACTTGTTACTGACGTATTTTTATACTATATGTAGGTAATAATCACGAGTTGGAGGAGCCAGCTTGGACGGAGGAGCAATGAGGTCTTGTGCACACACATTGGGTGATTGAATGTTTAATGTTTTGTTTATGATGTTATTTTATAAACATGTTATGATTAAATATTTGAGGCATGACAATGACATGAAATGAAATGATCAGAGTAGCGCAGCAAAAGTGTGATGGGTTAGGACCCAAAGTTCAGAGAATGATGAATATAGTAGATTAGAAGTCTGTGTGAATGCTAGTGTTGCTATGCGTATATATGTTTGAATATATGATTTTGACAGGGTGGCCCCTAATTGCATTTTTAGGGAAATTCTGTCCCTTTCGTTTTAGAATTTTTACTAATTTTGATTGTAATTGTGTTGGTGTGAAAATTGGTTGCATGTCATCCATGTAGTATCCTGTTAGGGTTTTATGCATTCATACATACATATAGCAAGTTGGATCTTCATCTTAAGACGCCGAGATTGGATCCGCACGAGTTAGGTTCGGGTTAGCCGACCTAACCGAGGCCTGTAACATGCCGGTTTGGTTCACGAGAGTGAACCGGATTTGGGGTGTTACACCTGGTTCCTTGCAACTTGCCTCCGCCCGTGCCGGTCAATTGGCCTCCCCTCCACCTGCACCTGCCTCGACTTGCCTCCACCGCCCTCTACGCGCCGCAAAACCCCTCCGCCACTACTTGCCTTAGCTACCCTCTGCACGCAGTGTAACCCTTCTGCCTCGCTTACGTCTGCCGCCATGCCTCCTCCTGCCTTCGCCGCCTGCTGGCCCTCTGCCACCTTGCCTGTATATTTTCTTTCTTTCTTTGATATTAAACGTTACATGTAAATTCTCAATTAAATAAATATTAATTTTTTTATTTTATATCTAATATTAAATATCAATTACATATATATACTTAATTAATTTTATTATATATTATATTTTAAAATTTTCATAAATTATAATATTAATGTTACAAATGTTAAAAATATTATATTACTGATATAAAATATCAAACACTCGATCGTTCGATCGGATAAAAAAATCATCCATACTTCGAACTTTGTTCCGACGGATAAATTTAGATATTTACGCTCGCCCGTACGTGAAGCGTCCCATTCATTATTGACAAGCATGGTTGCATGAATCGGAATCAGAATCGGAATCAGTTTTCTGGGGAGTCGGAATCGGAATCGGAATCGGTCTGAATCGGCCAGGAATCGGTTCAGTTGAATTGACCTGAATCGGTCCAAATCGGTCATATACAAAAATTTGCCAACTCATAACAGAAATACCTGAAATACATAATTATATAATTTCTCAACATAAATACACAAATTCAAGTATTTATACAACAATCATAAAGGTATGTAATTATGACAATACAACGGTAGAGTCATACCTGAAAGAACAAATAAGAACATACCTGAAAGAACATACTCTTTATGTAATTCAAATAAGAGCAAACCTGAAGAACATACTCTTTATGTAATGAACACAATTTCATATAATTACATACCTAAAAGAGCATCACAATTTATCATCAGAATACCACAATGTCATAAGTATATACACAATGTTCATATATCATCATATGTGTTCTATCAAATAATAACAACAAGACATTAATACAAGTCCAAAAAATGAATGTTCAACACAATTTTACGTAGTGCTTAATACTAAATCATCTAATTCATCATCTGAATCATCTTCGGAGTCCGAATCATTATCACCAATCGGAATAGTAGAACTATCATCTGCATTAACACGAGACCCCTGCGTAAAAGGAGGCATAGAACTCCAACTCATATGAAGTCCCTCAGGTTCAGGAGGCAAAGACAAATTATGTTGGGAGTCAATATGTACATCAATATCAACATTTTGTCCACTAGGAAGAGGAGGCAAAGAAAAACCATCAGACGTAGTAGAACACGATCCAATTGCAGTTTTCAATGTGTTGCCACTTTCATTTGCTACAAAGGCCTCTTCATCTGCACTATCATTGTTGCTAACATTGGTACCAAAGAAATCATCCTGCATAAAGAAAGTCATACCCTATTCATTTCAATTCAAAAAATTCATACACAAAATCATGAATGTGATGTAAGCTTTATTTAAACATACCGATGGTGATGGGTTGTCCCGTTCTCCAACCCACTCATCTAAAGAGTCTTCTAAACTCAAATGTTCACTAACTGCATCATATTTATGCCTCCACCTCAACTCGTTTTCTTTGACCCGCATGTTGTAATGAACATATACAAGATCATTTACTCTCTTCCTTGCAAGTCGATTTCTTTTTTGGTATGTACTTGGTCAAAAGTGCTCCAATTACGTTCACAACCCGATGATGATGAAGTTTGACTAAGTATTCTAATAGCTATTTTTGTAGTTCAGGGCAGCTTATACCATGTTGCTCCCACCATGATGCTACATTTGATAAATTGATTTACTTATAAGCTTGCAATAAATATGAAATCTGGAGAAAGGTGGATTTTACCTGGGTGGAGGACTTTTCTATTGGTAATTGCAAGAGAATGTCCAAAATCTCCTTTTGCAGATACAAAATCGGACCACTACAAAATATTAAAACAAAATGAATCATTATATTTAGTTATACATAAACATTTATATATAAAAATTAAAAATAATAGTATCTTGACCTGCAAAGATGCCATGGATCGAGCTACCTCATTGACTTCCAAACGACAAATGACATCATTGAATGCACGATACACCTCACTTGGCTACAAAATTATTCCCAATCAAACACAAGCAATATGAAATTGTTAAAAAAATCATAAAAGGTATGTAAGTCAAATAAGAGCATACAATGGTAGAGTCAGGGCGATAACGAGTTTGAGGATTAAGCATATATGCTGCAGCATGAAGAGGATGACAAAATTGATTCGCCCATCTCTTGGTGATGATATCAACAAATAACTTGTATCGTTCGACTTTCATGCCATGTACCTCTTTTATTTTTTCGATAGTCTTTTGCATTTCATCATAAACAAATGGCATCGAAGGTCTTCCATCACTATCTACCAATCTCAAAAACGAACAAGTGGCTCAATTGTTTTATGCACAAATTCCATCTTCTTCCAAAAATGTGCACTTAAGATAATATTTTCAGCTGCTATTCCATCCTCATCTTTTGCAAACTTCGATGATGAATACATTTCAAAAACAAACAGCTTTTTCAGTGCCTGCTTATGTTCTCAGGAAACTAGCAATCGTCAAAAAATGAGTAGCAAATCGAGTAGCCCCAGGTCTCACCAATTCATGCCCATTTGTGAAATTATTTCTCATAAGAGCCAATAACCATGAGTGGTTGTATATTAGTTTGGTGACTTTTTGTGCATTCATAATGCATGTTCCAACTTTCTTAATTTTTGCAAAGTCCTTCAGCATCAGGTTTATACAATGGGCAGCACACGGAGTCCAAAATAAATGCGGTCTCTTATGTTCTAGCATCCTCCTAGCAGCTTTGTATGCCGAAGCATTGTCAGTAATGACCTGCACAACGTTTTCCTCCCGACTTCTTCTACTACTTTGTCCAGTAAACTAAACAAATACGTAGCATCCTTTTTTCTGTCTGAAGCATCAACTGATCCAAGGAAATACATTCTTCTTGGGTAGTAAACTAGAAAGTTGATCAAAGTTCTACCGGATTGATTGGTCCACCTATCAGACATAATAGAAT
>JAURVB010011356.1:0-20501 GCA_033002965.1 Piper betle | reverse complement strand
CCGATGTGTTTCAGGGCTTTGCGAGGTCCAGGGGTGGGCGATTGACCAGTCTCTGGCAATTTATATCAGTGGTGACTTCTTCCCAACTGCTGTGAAGAGGCCCAGGGCTTTCTTCTTGAAGAGATGCCCTAACCATGTTTGTCGAGCATCTCAACCCATTGGCCCATCTGAGAAAGCATATCAGTTTCTGTTCCCATTGTTTGTGGATTTCTGCTTGGAAGAGTTCCCTGATGAGATCAAGAATTCAGATTCATGGTTGATTCTGCCAACATGACACAGCCACACACATGGTTTTCTTTTGCCCAAGTCATGAAACGAAAGATCATCTACCACTGCGGACCAACAAATAGCGGGAAAACCTATAACGCCTTGCAATGTTTCATGGAAGCCAAGAAAGAAATATCTATTGCAGTCCTCTTAGACTCTTGGCTATGGAGGCTTTTGATAAGGTGAATGCCAAAGGTGTGTATTGTAGTCTTCTCCCCGAAAAGAAAAGAAATATGTGCCATTTTCACATCATGTTGCCTGCACTGTTGAAATGGTCTCTACTGAAGAATCTTATGATGTTGCCGTCATTGATGAAATTCAGATGGTGGCCGATCCCTATCGTGGTTTTGCATGGACACGTGCTTTGCTTGGGCTGAAAGCAGATGAGATACATCTTTGTGGGGATCCTAGTGTTCTAAATCTTGTCAGACAAATCTGTTCGGAAACTAGGGGATGAGTTGATTGAGAATCACTATCAAAGGTTCAAACCTTTAGTTATAGAAGCAAAGACTTTACTGGGAGATTTAAAAACATACGTCCTGGAGATTGTGTGGTAGCCTTTTCAAGGAGGGAGATATTCGAAGTTAAAATGGCAATTGAGAAGTTCACTAATTACCGATGTTGTGTAATTTATGGTGCTCTTCTCCCTGAAACTCGGAGGCAGCAGGCTGATTTGTTTAATGATCCAAGCAATGAGTTTAATGTTCTGGTGGCCAGTGATGCTGTTGGGATGGGTTTGAACCTTAATATCAGACGGGTTGTTTTTTACACCCTCTCAAAATACAATGGTGATAAAATTGTTCCAGTTCCTGCCACACAGGTGAAGCAAATTGCTGGAAGGGCTGGACGCCGAGGGAGCCGGTACCCTGATGGGCTTACAACCACTCTCCATTTGAATGACCTAGACTATCTTATAGAATGTTTGAAACAGCCTTTTGACGAGGTAAAGCAAGCAGGTCTCTTTCCTTTCTTTGAGCAAGTTGAATTATTTGCCGGAAAAGTTTCAAATATGAGTTTGTGTCAGTTGCTTGATAAGTTTAGCCAGAATTGTCGCTTGGATGGTTCATATTTTTTGTGCCGACATGATCATATCAAGAAAGTTGCACAGATGCTTGAGCAAGTTCCGGCATTATCTATGCAAGATCGGTTTAATTTCTGCTTTGCTCCAGTTAATATTAGGGATCCAAAAGCTATGTTCCACCTATTGAGGTTTGCTACACAGTTCAGTCAGAGCGTCCCAGTTAATGTAGCAATGGGCATACCTAAGGGATCGGCAAGAAATGACTCAGAGTTATTAGATCTGGAGACTAGGCATCAAGTTTGTTCTATGTATCTATGGTTGTCTAATCACTTTAGTGATGAGACTTTCCCTTATGTTGAGAGAGTGGCAAATATGGCTGTAAGTATAGCAGATTTGCTTGGAAAGTCTCTTGCTAGAGCTTGCTGGAAACCTGAGTCGAGAACTACTTGTAGGAAAAGGCCTGAAGACAAAGGTGAAAACATAGGTGAAGCATATGATCGACCAAGGTCACTCATTAAAACATTTCAAGAGTAAGTAACTGAGCAGTCATTTTCAGCTGCATCATTTTTCTTTATATCAGATGTCAGCATATGCCTGTTTGTTTCATGGTTGTTGGTAGACCCGGACGCTTAATATACTTGAATATTTGTTTGTCTATTATGACATAGAATACTTTTTGATAACCTTCTGATATATTCTATTCTTCACTTGCAGGCGCAAGGAGAATAGAGATACCCCGGTGAACGCAAAAGAAGAAGTTTTGATATAAGATAAGGACAATAATTTTTTGTTGTATGAATACTGGCTTGAAACTATATGTTCGGAAGTTTTATAGAAGACACCTGCCTCATTTTCTTCGTTCTTGTTAAAATTCTTCTTCTCCCTGGGGCTACCTTTTCGCTTGTGGAGGAAACGGCCAGATTTTATTGCACTACACCCTAAGGCTTTTGCACTCTGAGGTACCAACTATTTGTCTTTAGGTTCTGGAAAGGGTGTTAATCCGGTAGCCAATATTTATTTGCAGAATTCCATAGATTGATATGATGACATGATGCATATCTAGAATAATTTAAGTCGGCAAAGTTGGCAACATGATTGAAATACAGTTTGAAATATGATACAAGGGCATTTCTTATTTGTTCAGTTATTGCTTTTAAGATTTTTTTTAATCGAAATCCTTCAAAGAGTAATAGCTAGAAGCTATGAGTAAATGCCATTTCTTTAGATCCGGGTTGTTGATATTTTTTGAAATTGTACATTGCTCCATTCCATATGGCAAATCAAGTTAAGTTGAAAGTGTTGCTTAAACTTTATTTTTTTGGATTCAACTCTTTATTAAACTGCCATTCATGGTTGGGTCCTAAATAAACTTCTCTTTTTAAAGCATCCTTACCATTTATAATTAACTACTATTTTTTAGTTCAAAATTTTGTAGCGGTGATTCTCGTGAATTTGGACGACAAGAGTCCTTTTTTCAATAAGTGCCATAATATTTTTTACAAGTTATCTATTGTCCACTTTTGCACATTAGTCTCTGCAGCGGATTGATTTATTAGCCCAAGAGAAGGCGTATCGTTTCACAATTTAAGCTGCATTTCACATGTTATGAAGGATACAAGACTGCATTTTGTGGTTCATATGCCATAGGCTGGTTCTTGCCACTGTTGCTTCCTTTCTTCCAGGCTTCACCGTGGAGTGTGCCTTTGCCTCTTCCTTTGGAGGCAGTGAATGTGCTCCTGTTCTCTGTCTAGTCTTCCCCTTTTTTATTGGTCTGTTTCTTCTTCCATAGTGCTTTGGAGAAGAGCGTGGATACCATTATATTTGTCCTTACATAGGGTTTGCTTATGAGACACGTATTACGCAATATCAATAGCCTGCACCTGATTTTGATATTCGGGGTGTTACCCATTCTGGTGTGTCATGCTTGATTATACATTGTTGATCCTGATAAAGTTTTCTGTTTGGAATGGAGCCAGCTGGTTGTACCCACCGCATTGAATTGGGTCTCAAGAGCCAGCAGAAAACATGATTGACGGTTCTGGCACTTTGATGGTGAAGAAAGTTTAATCTGAAGGCTGAGCCGTCATGTTTTAGCCTGAGAACAGGTAGCAATCGTTTTTTTAATTTTTTGGGCCAAGCAACAGCAAATAAAAATAGATAATGAATGTATAATTTGAATTTTTTCCATGCAAAATTGGTTCTATTATTTCTCTGTAGAATCGCATCCGCAGTTGGATTTTTTGTTTTTCCTGAAAGTGCAGTTGGACCTTCTGGTGCAACTTGTAAACCCAGATTGCCATGAAGGAATCTAATGTTGAATCTTCTAAGTTGTGATCTAACTATGGATCTATTTCTCCTCAAAAGTAAGAAATGTTTCCCCAAAATTGTCAAATAAATGTTTCGTTAAAATTGTCAAAAAAGAGGATCTATTTCTCCTCTCTTGGCTAAGAATAGATCAAAAAAAAAAATTTTTTGTGCCTTTTTAGATCTGGGCTCTCGTTTGATACGTAAAAAATAATTTTTATATATATATATATATATATATGTGAATAAAGAGTCATGTACTCCAGCACAGCCATCTTGAGCTGTACTAGAGTTTGATCGTGGCTATTGGATCAGCATTCAACGGCCAAGATCAAAAAGAAAAAAAGATCCTGTCGGCGCCGCCGTAACAGCGACGGCGGAGGGCGGGAAGGGTGCCTGGCCACGGCAACGGCCGGGGGGGCGGCGGCGACAGGGGACGGGGGGCGCGGCACGGCAGGGGTGGCGGGCGGAGGCCGAGGGGTGCGACGGGGTGGCAGGGCGAGTCGGGGGCGCGAGGCGGGCGGCGAGGGCCAAGGGGCGCAGCGGGTGGCGGCGGGGGCCGAGGGGCGGCTGGCGGGGGTGGCCGGCGGGGGCCGAGGGAAGGGCGCGGGCGGGGTGGCGGGCGGGGACGGGGGTCGGGGCGACGGCGGCGGTCGCAGGCGGGGACTGGGTGGCGGTGGTGTCGCCCGACGGTGGGCGGCAGGGAAGACGCGGGGCGGCTAGATCCGCCGCCCCGTCGCCCGGCCGTTACATCGCCGCCGCCCGATGGGCGGCGACGGGCCGAGGCAGGGGTGGTGGCGTCGCCGCAGCCGGGGTGGCGGCGACGCGTCGGCCGGCGACGCTAAACTTTTTATTTTATGGGGGGCATGTTTCAACCGTTGGATTTGATCAACGACTGAAGCACTGCACCATCTGTCTGTGTCTCTCGTGTGTATATATATACTATCATATATATGTATGTATTATATATAAACAAGTCATAATAATCAACTTCGGACTCGGATCTAACGAATGACCGGTTACCCGCTCTACAAACCCTCTCACGCAAATATAAAGTCTCCACATATATATCCGATAAAACCCTAGAACTCCCGCCACGACCACCCGGCATCTGCAAACCCTACGGCGCGAGGGGAAGAAGCGGCGGCGGCGGCCATGGTTGGTTCTCCTTCTGACCCCCTAAATACTGTCTTCCTTCTCTTCTCGTCTATTCGTTTGGTGGTTTACTTGATTTGATGGCTTCGTTTTTTCTGGTGTGGTTTTAGGCGGACACGGAAATGGAGGTGGGAGGTGCGCAGCCCAAGCGGAGAACCTTCAAGAAGTTCTCCTTCAGAGGCGTTGATCTCGACCAGCTGCTCGACATGGGCACCGATGAGCTTGTCAATCTCTTCAATGCCCGTGCGCGCCGAAGGTTCTTTCTTTTCCTAATGGAAGATTCGGTTTCTGTTTTTGTTTGATATCGATTTTCCATAGGTGGTTTGTTTCTCAGGTTCAAGCGTGGATTGAAGAGGAAGCCGATGGCTTTGATCAAGAAGCTCCGCAAGGCAGTATGTTTTTACGTTCTTTGGATTTGTGATTGTTGAATTTTTGGATTTTTATGCATGGTTTGTTTGGTATTCAGACTAGTTTTGCTGTGATGTGCTGGTGGAATGCTAGATTGATTGTTGTTCTGGAAGAATTTGCTTGTTATGTTGTGTTGGAAATGCAATGAACATTAGCTTCGTTTAGGATTTTGAAGTGTGCTGAGCCTTTTACTTTAAAAGCTCTCAAATAGTATCATTTAAAATAAGTTCTTGTGTTCCACGGGAGTGAGGGTATAAGACGTCAAAGGTCATTCACCAGTGAATATATTTCTCATGTTATTGCCTTTGGGGATGGCTGGTGGAAATTTGATATGTACGTGACACGTTAGTTTCACATGATGTATTGAATATATCAGATTGTCATTTTTGTGGCCAGTGTTAAAGAGGCGTGATATGCTATTTAGATATTCGAATTTGAAACAATTGCTCTTCTTGCATACATGCTTTACCATATGTATGAAATTGTTATTGTAGGGCCGGCAAAGTATAAAAATTATTGAGTTTTGAGGTGATAAGCTTGATTTTCTTACCTATGTCACTGTTTTAATTTGTTAAGTCTGTCCACAGAAAAATGTGGAAATCAGACTACATCTCTTACCTTCTTTGGAGTGGTGGTTGTGTAATGTACTCGGTTGTGCTGTTTCCCTTTCTATGTGGAATTGTACTTTCTCTCTTATTTGCTGGGTGATGTGTTTGACAAGCCCATAATTTTTTAGCTTAATTTGACCTTTGATGTTCATTTTGTTCATAAAATCGGAGTAGAAGAAGGAGGCACCACCTGGTGAAAAGCCTGAACCAGTAAGGACCCATTTACGAAACATGATCATTGTGCCTGAAATGATTGGAAGCATTATTGGTGTCTACAATGGGAAAACTTTTAATCAAGTTGAAATTAAGGTATGCTCACTTTAAATGTAAGAAGCTACAAATTGATAACTTATGTTCTCAATGCGCTTTCTGGTCTTTCTGTTTTAAAAAGCCTCAAGTGGCCATTGAATTGCCCTTTGTATCTCACTTATTTGTTATGATGAACCGAACTAGAAAAGATAATCATATATTTATGATCTTTTGTTCAATTCCTGTGTTTCCTCACTGTTTTTATTTATTGTGAGCGTCAACTGTTTGTGTGAATAAGTGAACACTCATTTACCTTGTAATTATTGGTGATGAAACGTGTCATAAGTTATCGGTATGTTTATTGTTGCTCACTTGTCCAATGCAATTCATGCAGCCAGAGATGATTAGTCATTACCTGGCGGAGTTCTCCATCTCATACAAACCTGTAAAGCATGGAAGGCCTGGTATTGGTGCCACCCATTCGTCCAGGTTTATTCCTCTGAAATGAGCTAGTTTGGGAGTATCTTTTTGCATTTTCTCGTGGATCATTCCTGTGGTCAGGCTTATGGTTTGATGTCCTGCTTTTATATATTTTCTGTTTGTTGAGATCATTTGGAATTTTTCTGACTCATTTCTATTACAATGGCGAGAACGTTTAATTATTGTTATAGTTGTTGATCTTGTGATGGAGATTTAGATTTTTGCTTCTGAGATCTGTGCAATTTCTTTATTGGTCTACTTCCTGGAAGAGTCTTGTCTCTTGGAGCTGATGCATTAATGTTTTTTTCAAATCTAAACCGAAGAATAAATAGGGAGGTTGTTGGTTATCTTGACAGGTAAGTTCATTTTTCTGTTATCCGCAACAAAGAAATGTTCAGAACACAGTACGGGAGAGTATATTTTGGGAAAGAAGAGCGTATGTGAACGTGAGAACTGAAATGATTCTTTTGGCATAAAATGATAGAAACAGTTGGGTTTTGTCAACACTTGGTAATCAATAAATTTTTATTCATTAATTAATCTATCACGGGCAAAGGTTGAGATATTTTTCTAAGTAATTCAAGGGTTAATAAGGATTAAGCCCCTCGCTTGGACTACTTGGTGGAGGAAGCAAGACAGGCTCGGGCAGCTGTCATGGGCGGATACCTGATGTAAGTAGGCGTTGAAACGAAACAAAATTTATTCTAGCAATTAATGAGATGAATTAAAAAAATAATGAAATGGGCTTACATTATTTCCATTTTTTTTGTCATCCTGTATTTAGTAAAATAAAATCTGCATGGCAGGGGATGGTTCTGAATTCTGGTTTGGGATTGCTATTGATTCAACGAGCATATTTTCCCTCAATTTAGGCCGCTTTTAATTTGAGAAGCCGTCGTTGATTCAAACTAATCATCATCAAAATATTAATGACGAGCAAGGCATCTCGATGGGGAAAAACCAGATCGTATATTTCATGGACTTTTTTCAATCTCCCCAGAGTAAGCCAGCCCAATTTTTGGCTACTAAGTTACTATTCTCATTAATTCTATTATTACTATTATTATTAAAGGGGGAAACTATTCTTATTAAAGGATAATTCAATACTGATATGTAATTAAAAGTAAGAGAATCATCAAATTAAAATATAGAAAAATTTAAAATATATAATAAAAATACATCTTTCGTAAAGTACGAGCTAAAAAAATAATAATTTTTTTAAAAATAATAAAAATCCCTTTTACATTAAAAAATCACTGGTTTCAATTCAGTTAACTTTAACTTTTAATTTACTGCAAATAAAAGTATATAAAATCATATCTTTCACAATTTTTATCTAAGATATAAAATTATTATAATTTACAAATAAGAATTTAAATTTAAAATTAAAATTTATCTGATACAAAACGTATATAACTCAACATCTTACCTAATTTCTATTATTTGTGTGTTTCGGTTGACTAACATTAACAATAATGGTTTTTTAAGGCTTGCTTCGCTGTTAAATTGAAATAACCAAATCTCAATCGATAGGCTGTCGATCCTCCAATTACAAACATTTCTGACCTTTTCAACCTTCCGACGTCCGCAAGGGGTTCCAACTGATATACGAGGAACACAGGGCAATTTTAGACGTTTGACATTATTAAGGCATAATAAACACCATGGGATCGATCAAAATAAAGCACCACTAATTAGAAGCAGCAATGAACATGTATCAACAGAACATGGACCGGAATGTCTCTGGATAATGGTTGGTCAAGGTTAGGGCAGGCCACACACAAGAAAGGACAACAGGTGGGATTTTCAAGAACGAAGGCATAAGATCAAAACATACAGGCACTCGAAGAATTCATAAGATCTAGGGCCAAAGAAGATTTCTATTTCCATCTTTTTGCTTCTTCCTCCTCTATAATCAACCTCTGCATCGGATATTGACATGCCACATGATCGACTTCTCTTCATCAGTTTGACATCTTCCATTTTTGATATCAGTTCCTCTTCACTTGTCCGCACACCGTTGCTGATACCATTTAAATGGCATGGCTTAGACTCTGGATTTGGCAGAATGGTAACATGTTAGCAGAAAAAATCCAAGAAAAAAGGAAAAACCCACTAATAACAGCAACTTAGCCTGCACTTGACCACAGAGCTCTCTCCCTTGGAAGTATCACATTAAACCAATAGAGTGAAGCGCAAAATAATTACACATAAAGTAACAAATTTTCCGGCCTTAACTCAAATAAGAATGACATTTCATGATGCTAACATATGAGAGATGGGAGAGAAAGAATGGCGTCCAAACAATTTTCGACAAAATTCAAGCAAATAAAATTCCCTACAACTTATGATTTGGACAGTAGACATCTCAAATGATATGAAGAATGAGGTTAAAATGACCTTTTCTGGATCCCAATCTAAATTATGCATAAACTTAAAAAAACATTTTGAATGCTCAAAGCTACTAGCTTATGAGTTTATAATCATGCAACTCATTTAAGTCACCAAAATTGACAAAAGGTGGTTCGGGTTAACAAAAGCTCTATCTACTCCTTAATCAACATAATCATTTTATGCTTATAATTTTTCTCCATAAATTACAGAGCTGTATATGCAAGTATAAACATCAAAATAACAAGGACATACCAGTAGGTGAGTTGCATGCCTTATCCGGTGCTTTCTTTTCCATATCAATAGCCTTCAAAGTGTTTGATAATATGGGCAGAGCACTTGCTGAAACCTCGGAAATTCTTTCTCCTCCAACCACCTTTTCAGCCTCTGAGTATCCATCTAGGATCACTTTGTCAGGAGGAAAGGGTGTTATTGTGAAGGAGTCATCCAAAACATCAGATATCTCCACATAAGTGGGAGTGCTTATGATTTCATCAGCACTGAATCCAAATGAAGCTCTATAAGCTTCAATCTCCTCTGCATCTGCCATACCAGCTTTGCTGCTTCTGTTTTGATGACCATTTCCTCCATTGTAGGCATCTCCCTCGCGAGAAAGACTCAATCTGCCTCCACAATGAGCATAAGCAGGGTAAGACTGCTGGGCTTGATCAAGGTAAAACTGCGCAGAGGTTGCAGGGCAGAAGAAGCGGGAATCTTGAGGCAGCATAAAGCTCTTCGATGAAGAGTCCAGCGCAAATAGATTAGAACTTTTGGGGTAAGGAGGTGTATCTTGGTTCGAAACGGGAGGCCTCCATTGAGAGAATTCATGGTCAGTAAAGGATGAGGATAATCCATCGACAGACGCACCAGACACAGGTGAAACTATACCACTAGCAAGGCTTTCAGGATATAGTGGATAAGTTGCTTGAAGGTCACTAGTACCATAATTAGAGGATGCAAAAGAGGCTCCATTCTCTTTGCCAGATGCTTTTAAATTTGTGGAAGAAGAAAGGAATCGTGCATATGGCACATCTGGTGATGATGGTGTCGTAAGGTGAGCCTCTGGAGGAGGAGTAAGTGGAGCAGTAGATGGTTCTGTTGTGAATGTCGAGAAGACAGGAGGAGATACAAGTTGGGTCTCGTGGGCATAAGGACCCGTGGCAAAAACATTTGCAGGGCCACCAGGGGAGCTGGCAGACATTGACAAGAAACTGCTAGGTGATTGAACTGTAGAAGGGAGAGCAGAGTTTGTAAAGGATGCAGGTGAAGAAGGAGGAGCAAGAAGAGATGGTGCAATAGTTGTATTTTGGTTCGATATTCCAACAGGCTGAGATCCATTCGCCCGGTTTGCTGAGGGACTTCCATCTGGGATGCGAGTAGCTGGAACAATACGCTTCTCTCTTTTTTGATAGCCAAAACAAGACAAGCCAGCCCCGCAGCCTCTCCATCTGCTCCTCTGAAAAATGAAAAAATAAAAATAAACAAAAAAATGGCATCATTATCCAACCTTTTCTACAGGCACCAGTAGTTGGCATACAGTGCTAGTGAAAATATATTGTGGCAACAATAATCACCTAATGGATGTCAAATGCAGGCTATGCAAATTTGCAATCACACCTTACTTATCACACTCTAGGCTCTGATAATTCCAGGATTGCACGCTTGGAACAAAACAAAAGAATTATACTTTAACCAATTTGAGTACTAAATCCACTCTCATCATAAATTAATTATCATACACCTGTAATTACCAACTTCAACTAAAAACACCATTCCATCTGGCTTTCCCTTAATTATGAAATTACAACATTGGGTAAATTATCAACATTGGGGGGGGGATGTGAGGAGAACTAGAATTCTCTTAACTATTGACAATTTGAAACTTCAATGCATTTTTCACTTGTAAGCAAAAGCTATCGCGTCCAATCGGCAACCCACACTATCAAGACAAAAATAGGTGAGATGAGATGATCAATGAAACAAAATACGGAGATATCTTCTCATCAGAACACTGAATGGTCACAGTTTTTTGATATTTCATAATAAAAAATGGAATCTACAACTTTCTCACCAGCCATAATATGACTCTGGCATAAGCAGAAGATCACACTAAGTCAACTAAGGTAATCAATAAAATATATTTTCTCTTTTGGATAGTTGTGAGAAGTACTTATAACACTTAGGAAATTGAAATAATTTAGCCAATAAATAGCCTCCTACAAAAGAAGAGATAGCCCTATTACTTCCTTGATAGCTAAAACTTCACAGATGACACTCATTGGGTGCAACTAATATTCAGGTAGATTTAAATCAGAAGCTAGATCTTTTACAAGTTTTACCACTACTTGAATGAACAAGCACTCCCTTGCATCTCCAGACACAACGGGTTCGAATACAGAGGCTTCTTTCACCTCAAAGTTCATAAGTAGACAGGAAGAGATAAATACAAAGTTTTTTCAATGCCAAATCAAGTGAGATGTTGGACATGTCTTTTTATGTATACCCAATATTTGGGGAAGATCCCAAATTGATTAAGTTTCTCTTGTTTTAGGAGATAAACACAATAATCTAGTAGGAATCTTATTATTTGTCTATAAAATAAGGGTCCCTAGAATGTGCTACATACAAGTTAGGCTTGGGAATTTAGCTTGTGAAACCTAATTCTTCTCTATATTGGGAGAAAAATCGATCTTTAAGAACGTCTTCGATCCCATTTCACTGCAAGGTATACATCTTTTATATATGTATATATTAATCATTCTTCATGAGACAAGAATAACAGCATGCTCAGCGGCCACACATTGGGGGGTCCTTATGCACAGGTTAATGAGACTTGACTCCCCAAATAACACATGCACAAGGCTCACTGAAATATAAACACCCAATCTCAAAGTGTCAATATCAATGCAAAAGCACCATTAAGTCAAGCTAAAAAGAAGCAATAGTAAAATGGATGCTTTGTAAATTAATGACGTGTAATTGGCATTTGAGATTCGAAGAAAACAAAACCATGTAATATAACATCAGCAATGTAAAATACCAAAAAACGATGCTATCTATCAAGTTTACAAATCAAGAAACACGCAGGAAGTAGCAGACCTTTGCATTTAAAATTACATGTTCTGGATAGAAGCTAAACAAGCCCAATACGACAACAATGATAGCAAAAAGTAAGAAGAGCTCTCACCACTCATCAGTTGCACAAGCATTTATCCAGACATAAAATAACAGAATACCATATCACAAACATATCCATCAACAACAAGTTGACAGTGCAAGAATATCCCCTCTTTGTAGATAAAAGAAAGCAACTAATACAGCGACTTCTCTAAATAAACACCAAATCCAATCAAAATATTAGAATATTGCTAAATCGTGCAACACACGACACAAATGTGCAACCACTTGTATAACTCCAACAATTAAATCAAAGAATCGTACTAATTTTGCAAATTTTGATCGCCCTCTGGGCCAAAAGCTAAAAGCTAAGTCCACACAAAAGTCCACAAGTCTTAACTACAATGACAACCAAATAAACAAGTTAATCGGATTGTACAACTAGCAACTCAAGATAAACTCCACCAATGTTGCAGTGAAAGATACTTCTTCCAATCTTTCGAGACGATGCAGGAAAAAAAGGAAAAGAAACATACACCAGTAACAGAAAAGAGAAGATTAAGCTCAAACATGTTGCATCTAAATAGAAGAAAATTTACAAAATCGATACCCTAGATCTGCTTTCAAAAGACGCAAGCTTGAGATGAAAAAAATTCCAATTCCAACCACCAAAAAAAAAAACCACACCCCAATCAAGCACTGGTAAACCAACCCTAAAGAGCCCCAATTACCATCCCCCCACTCCAGATCTAAAGCAGTAAATAACCATCAAAACAGTCACAATCACGCACATCAAAATCAAGCCTGAGCAAAACAACACCAACCACCACCACAAAAGCATCAAACCGCACACCATAATAACAAAAAGCGCTATCATTAGATCATTACCCTCTCCAGAGGCCGGAACCTCGACTCCCCGGCGCCGATCGCCGGACCCCCGCTCCGGCTGCTGCTCCCCGCCTCATTCCCCGCCATTTCAACACAATCTCCCCATCACATTCGGCAATCAACAGTTCCCCTCCCACCCCCCGCGCCCCCTCTCGTCGACCTCTAGCAAAAGAGATCCCGAAAAAGGCCACGAGCACGTCGACCAGCTCACGGGAAGAGAAAAAAACTATCAGAAAGTGGAGGAGGAGGAGGACGAAGAAGCTCTTGAGCTCTGGTTCATAGAGTGATGGTGAGGTTGATGGCTGCCATAGAAGGGAAATCGGAAGAGACGGAGGCGGCGTAGGTTAAGCAAAACGTGCGCACCAGCTGTGGCTGAGTCAACCGAAGTCGAGTTTTGAGGATTTCAGATCTTATGCTCTGTCGAGTGGGAGCGGCGCATGTTAGCAGGAGATTTGGGGCTTCTGGAAGGGAAAGGGAGTGACAAGTGACGCCTGAGCTTTGGTTTTTATCCGTGAGATTGGGAATTTAATAATTTATATCGTTAGAGTAGATTCACAAATATTATTAATTTATCATAAATAAAATTTTATTTAATAAATTTAAATTATAATTTGAATCTTTTTATCCGTTTTGTTTTTATAAATCATATTTATACGAGTAAAAGGTGTATAATTTAATTATTTGACTGGTATCGTTTTCTAGGCTGGATTATAAATTATATAAAAATTATGTTAATATAATTTATATTTAAAAAGCTAATTTTAATAACCCATTAATATAAATTTACAGGTAAGATTCGTTATTGTAATTGAAATTGCAATAATGATGTTAACAAATTTTGATTATCTTATTGATATTTTAAAGTTTTTTTACATAATTTAAATATTTTGGTTCAATAAATTAGAATTTTGTATGAACTTGAACTTGACTTGGTACTAATATTAAAGAGTTTATTTAAATCATAAGATATATTAATTTGAATTAAATAAAATTGACAAAATTTGATTAAGCAAAAATAAAAATAATATTAGACAATAAATATAAATGTGTATCAAATGAATGTCTTAATTAATTGAGTTCATAAGCAAAGTTTAAAATAAATTTGAGTTTTATCACATTATTGTCTAAATTTGTTTTTAAATTATAATTCATAATCAACAATCCTACAAGGCTCAATGAAGTGATGACAATTATATCACGTGGACTATAATTATAATGATGTTATATTTGTTGGTTTACAAGTTAAGTGGTATGTAAGCTTATAGCTAATGTATACGTTTAATTTTTTATTACAGATACATTTAAGATGAAATAATAGCAAAGAATCAAATGTACAAGCTATTAACTTTTCATTTTTAGGGTTTTTTGTTTTGGGATTTTTCCAAAACAACTTATCGCCTTAACTTAAGTTACTAATCATAGCAAGAGAACGAGCAAAAGTTGAAGGATAAAAAAGGGTCGGCCCAAGTTAGCAAAAGTGGCGCGCAAATTAGCAGCAGTTTTCTCAGGTGATAGGGAGTGAGGACGTGTGAACGCGCGAAGTTGAAAGAGGCTCGGAGGGGGAGGTCCGGAGAGGCAGGCTCGGCGGGACCCGAGGCGTGCGCTTTTGGCTCGGCATGCGGTGGGGGGCGGTGTGTGCGGCCGAGTGAAGTGACGGGACTACCCCCCGCTTTAAATGAAGCCCTCCTTTCTCGAAGGCCAAGGCGGTCGTCGCATGTGTCATTTACGTCTGGGGCGGGGCCCGCTCTCGCTTTCCCGTCTCCCCATTTCTTCCCGTCACCATTATGGGGCTTCCCAATATACTTACTTAATAATCAAATTATTTAAGGGTAATGGGTTGTGTTGTAAAATTAATGATTATTAGGGTTATTTTGAATTAATTCGAAAGTATGTAATATTTTATTCGGCTTAACTTGAATTCGTAAGTCGACATTTAAATACTCAAAATCGAATTCGACTTAAATTCAAATTTTACGAGTCGAGTTTAAGTAAGGTCGTATTTAATTCGATTCGACTCGATTCTATTATAACTCGAATTAGACTCAATAAAATAAAATAATAATATAATTTTTATATTATATATATATAAATATATAATAACAAAGAAGTAAGATAATTGAGATAGTAAAAATTCAAGTTGATAACTGAGTTCAATCTAAATTAAATACATAAAAGATATTCGAGTTATCGAATTCAAATAAGATATATTCAAAACTTATTTAATTACAGAGTCAAATTCGAATACAAATTAAACGGACTCATTCACTCAATCAACACCCTTAATAATAATGTGATAGACTTCCTCCTGTAGCAATAGTGCATTAACGTCCTCTACTGCTTAGGCCTTTCAGCCCTTTCACCCACGTTCTCGTATAACTACTATCTCATATTTTATTAATCATGCCTAATCTTATACCTATTTCATGACAAGGGTGGAGATTGTGGGTAAAACGTGCGTATACTATAATTCTTATGCGTAAGAGGGATGTCTGGGTTACCGGTGGGCGTATAAGTCAAATAATTTTTATTTATTTATTTAGGAAATAAAAAGTGTAAATGAGTTTGATAATTAGCTCTAAAATAAGGTTTAAGTGTTTTTGATGTAATACATTTTGGGTGTAACTAGCAAGCATTGTACTCGAGTCTTTGACTTCAATTAAATTAAGTTTATTTGTGATTTAAAAAACTTGAATAATTATTTCATTTGAAACGGATAGCTTGATTAACTGTATAAAACGTGAACATAAAAGTAGTTAACTTGGCTTACCTGGAAATTAGGGCATGAAGCATTTGAGATTATCATAATTTTTAGTTCAGCTAAAATTGTTCCTTAAAAACTGTATTAATTGTGCATTGTATTAACTCATTTATTTCAATGGGGTTATATAAAAATAAAAAATTAAAATACTAATTTTTCATGAATTACAAAAACATTATCCAATAAGTGAGTTTGTAAAAAAGGGTTGCTTTTCATGTTTCCCTCAACTAATAATAAATTGAATCAAATAAAGACAAATTTATACATTTAGAATAACATTTTAAACTATTTGAGTTTGTCAAATATAACATTTTATATATTAATGGACTATTTTACCAGAGCTAAGTATTTGGAAAACAAGCTGAAATTAAGAATGATGGTGTCTATCTAATTGTAAAGCGCCAATTTTTAACTTTTGCGGCACGATTTAAAAAGTTAAACTATAATAATGTCTTAAATTTTTCACTAAACAAATAAAATAGTCAAACTTTCATCCAATCTTCTCCCGTATATACCTATCGTGTCAAAAAAGGATATATACCTCATTTTATTTATTAAAATATATTGTAAAATAATTTTTATATATTATTTTTAACATAAATAAATCTACTCTTATTGATAAAAAAACGCAATTTGATAGTAAAAATTGCAAAAATTAGTACATACATTGTACACACATTGTACACATTTGGAGAAGTAAAATTCGATAATATAGCTGTATAGACACACACACAAAGAAATACGAATACAATCGCACTAGTTTACACATCTGCTTAAGCTTGATTAATTTGTTTTCGATAAAACAAATTTTAATCTGATGATTTTTGATTGGATCGGTCGGGAGCTGCAACTCACGCATGCATGTACGTCCTGCCACCCTTCACATCCAACCCAACCCACCGCATCAATGGCTGGCTGAAGTTGATCGGTCATCTTCCTTTGAACCCTCCGAGCTGTGCGAACAGCTCGTTCGCCACCGCCGTGCCGGAGTTCTCTACTACACGAGCCGCCGGCGCTGGCTCGGCCGTGTTTCCGGCCGTGGTGTGTGCCGATTGGTGGCTTGTTTCCTGCTCTTCTTTGGCCATCGGGGAGTGCGGCACCAGCTCGATCGAGGTGTCGGCGATGATGGCCGGAACAGAATGTTCCTCCTCGGCTCGGCCTTGCACAGCCACCTCGTGCAGTTGGAGAGCGTACTCGAGGTTCCAGAGCACGTCGCCCATCGATGGCCGGTCGACGCCGTGCTCGGCGAGGCACTTCTCGGCGGCCTCGACGAACTTGCGCTGCGAGTCGGCGGTGATGTCGCCGGCGAGGTTGGGGTCGACGATCTTGTCGAGCAGGCCGCGGCGCTTCGACTGCATCGCCCACTCGGCGAGGTTGACCTGCTCGCGGGGGAGCGCCGGGTTGATGGCTGGCCGGGAGCAGAGCGCCTCGAGAAGCACCACCCCGAAGGAGTAGACGTCGGACTTCTCGGTGAGCTGCTGCCGCCGGAAGTACTCTGGGTCGAGGTAGCCGAAGCTGCCCTTGACGGCAGTGCTGACATGGGTGCCGCCCATGGCGACGTTCTTGGAGAGGCCGAAGTCGGCGACTTTGGCGACAAGGCCGTCGTCGAGGAGGATGTTGGTGGTCTTCACGTCGCGGTGGATGATGCCTTGCGCGGCGCCGGTGTGGAGGTAGTGAAGCCCGCGGGCGGCGCCGATGCAGATGTCCAACCTCTGTTTCCAGGACAAGGGAGGCAGCCCCTTGCCGTAGAGATGGTCTCGGAGTGGTCCTTGCGCCATGAATTCATACACCAAGATCATCTCGGCGTTCTCGTCGCAGTAGCCCATGAGCGACACCAGGTGCCGGTGACGGAGCTTGGACAGCATTTGTATCTCCGTCTGGAACTCTGTCATCCCCTGTTCAGATTGTGGGTTCCCCCTCTTCACCGCCACCTGATCATTCCCGCCAGTGTTTGCTCATATTTCAATCTCAATTACTGTTGTTAAAAGAGGAAGAAGAATGATTGATCATTGATGTACCTTGGTACCGTCGTCTAATGTGCCTAAGTAGACATTGCCGAAGCCGCCGACGCCAATGACGGCATTCTCGTCGAAGCTCTTGGTGGCCTCCTGCAGCTCCGACAATGTGAAGTAGCGGCCGAGGCCGAGGGTAGAGGAGTAGAACCCGCTCTTGTGGGAGCCAAAGGTGGAGGCTTTGCTAGTGAGGAAGCTCGAATAGCCGCCGGCATGGAGCGGCAGCAACCACGACGAGAAGCTGTTGCGCTTCTCCCAGTCCTGCGGCCGCCGCGACCACTTCACCACCATCGCCCCCAGCCCCACGAACGCCCCCAACATCATCGCGAATCCCACCGCCGCCACCACCTTCCTTGACGGCCCGGAATCGCCACCCGCAGACCGGCCGTCGACGCCGAACTCCCCATCCAAGCTGCCCACCGAGTTGCTCATCTTCATCACCTCCACCCCGTTTAGTATAGCGTTGGGCTTGGCGGCGTCGTCCTTGGTCGGCCCGACCTGCACCTTCACCCTACCCGCCGCCGTCGATGCATTGAGCACGAAGTCCTTGTAGTAAGGTGTGGCGAGGTCGGAGGTGACCGTAGATAGATCAAGCCCAGAGATCGCCATCTTGCCATTGATGTACACATTGAAGTAGAGATCGTTGAGTGCCTTGCTCACAATATCGCAGAAATGGAGTCGCACCAGGTACCCAAAGGCGGCATCAACCGGCAAATTCCAGGTGATGTTGAACTTGGGCTCGGAAACCCGAGCGTCGGCCATCTCCACCGCCGACGCATACACCCAGCTCGGCGCCACCAGCTTCATCGCCTCGCCGCCACCCTCGCCGTCCTCTTCGGGGTAGTTAACGCCGCCGGGCGACACCGAAACGGCCTTGGCGGCGGCGGCGTCCTGGAGAAACCTCCGATCGGCGTCCCACGTCCGGCCGAGCGTGTCGTTCTTCGGCGTGATCACGGGGCCGCCAACGTTCAGCCGGTGCACCGTTTGGAACGCGAACCGGTACAGCCCTGCGAAGTCCCCGACCGGGGCGACGGTGGAGGCTGAGTCGGAGATGAGCGCCGACGGCGCCGACACGAACTCGATGGCGTTGATGAAAGCCGGCGAGTTGCGCATCGGGGAGAATCGGAGGGAGAGCTTGTCGCCGGTAGCGTTGACGAGGTACTCTCGGAAGACGGGGGCGGCGGGGTCGGAAGCGGTGAAGCTGTGGAGAAGGACGACGTCGTCTGTGTAGGCAGAGAAGACGGCGGCGGAGAGGTCGTACCCGGAGGCGTTGATGGGGAGGAAGTGGAGACGGAGCCAATGCCATCCGGGCTTGGTGACCGGGAAGGCGTAGACGGCCTCTTGGAGGAAGACGCGGGCGGTGCGGTAGAGCGGCGAGACGGCGCCGGCGGCGGTAGGGTTGGAGGATGGGAGGGAGACGGAGATGTCGTCCTTGGAGGAGGAGAGGAGGGGGCGGACTGTGGGTCGGTGCGGAAGAGTCGGCCGTCGGGGACGTCGACGGCGGTGGTGGCGCCGCAGTCGATGAGGTAGTTATCGGCAGGGGAGAAGGCGGCGGCGGCTTCACGGACGGCGGTGGCCGAGGAGGAGAGGAGGAGGAGGAGGAGGAGGAGGATGGGAAGGGATCCCATGTCCAACTCTCTATGCCTATCCTTTGTTGTCGTTGGATAGATTTTCCGGTGTTGGAAGCCCAGAGTGTTTGATGTTCGTTTTCCTTGCTTGCATGGGAGGGAGAGTCGGAAGCTGGAAACCGAAATCGGTTAAACAATGCACGCATTAAACTCGGTACTTTTGTGGACCTCGTCTTTCTTTACTTCCACTCCCTCAATATAACATTACAATTAATTGCTTCCGTTTTGACGAACATTAATGCCAACTCTTTTTAAGAGTCATGTCGTCACAAACACAATTTTGACATGTTTGGAAACATTTTGTTTGCTGCATATATGGCTGCCTCTCAATCAATCCATTGAGCAATTTGTGCCATTGATCGGTTGCAGGCACGGCATTGTTGATTATGAACCTCCATCACTGGATTCTTGTAGATTCAGATCCTTTATTTGAGACTCTTATTTAATTGATTACTATGATACCTTTCGAATTTGATTTTGCAGCCCGGTTTCCATCGCCACATATATTTATCGATTCTAACAGATATATTTTACCTTTCTTAAGTCGCTCACTTCACACCAAATGCGGAATTACTGGACTTCATACCCAATCTTCACAACCTCTTCTTCCTTTCTTCAAAGCTCAAACCACCCAATCACCACTATTTCTCTCCTATATAAACCTTCTTCCCCTTGCACACCGTTCAACATTATTCAATAACTTTAACTGTACAAGAGATTAAGGAGGTGGCTATATCCATGGCACAAACTGCACGTATCGCCTCCATGTTAATCATATCACGGATTCTAGTAAGGAGTCTTGATCCCCTTGCAAAGTTCAATGTTGACGCTGCAATATCATGCGACCAACTGCTGGTGAAAATCAGTTCATGTCTTTCATAATTGCAGTCCTGTGGCGACGTCTCATTTGCATGTTGTGCTGCAATCAAGGTCGTCAAGAATGCAGCTAATACTACTCCTGATCGGCAATCTGTGTGCAAATGCCTCACCACGCCTGCTTCCAAGGCTTCTAACATCTCCAAAAGTCGCATCTATGGGCCGCCTGATAAATGTGGTGTCTTCCTCCCTTACAAGATTAGCCCTCAAATGGATTGCTCTAAGTAAGATGATATATATTCATATACGTTGGCAGGACTAATATCTAATAACATGCATGCTAACTATGTTACGAGGTTTTGATGGTTTTGCAGGGTTTCATAATCTGCCCGTGATCGC